>JAXQQM020063373.1:0-55167 GCA_034641835.2 Pinus albicaulis | reverse complement strand
ATCCCTATTAAATAGGATAATCAACCTTCCCTGACTGTGCCAATCCTTCATGACCCTTCCTCTGATTTTATAATTGCACCCGGGCAATTTTCTAATAATAAAACTAATAGTTATCTTCCCTTTAACCTCTGTATCAACTGGGTATTTATCATAACTGACATGCATGCAGATATTAATAGTGGATCATCAATTACCTTATTGATCCCTACTTGTGAATTAAATCTAATTTAATTCACTAGACCTCTCACTAGTTGATAGCAGCCTAAAGTTGTAAAACCCACACTCTCCATTATAGATGCATATAAAAATGCATCGTTCATTTATAAACCAAAACCATTCCAAAACTTGGGCAAATCCTAATGCGAAAGCCCTTTCAAACAATCTCATCAATCTCCAAACTGAGTATTTTCCATATGCGGAAACTTTTCCTTACTCCTTCCTAAAGTCTAAACCTTTAGACTTTAAGTAATCTTAAGTGGGAGAATATTTCCTTATTCATTTATGTTTAAAACCCATATAAAAATACCATTCTAATATTTCATTCTTAGGAATTCGACTTAGGTTCAAAATACCCAAGCCCTAGCATATCCGCTATGACTTCAACTCTATGGTTTTACACTTCAATTAAACCACATAAATGTTACAATCCCACATTTTCATTTCACCCGCATATCCATAATCTTCACCGAGGTTTAAACTTTGGTTAATTCCCTTCCTCCGCTTATTTTTATCATAATAATTTTATAATAGCAATCAAACATAAACCTTTGAACTTACCATTCGGCATATATTCTAAACCATCATATAAACTCATTTAAATTATGATTTCCGCAACCTTTATGCCTTCGATCTTAAAACATCACTCACCAACAAAATAATGTAGGGTCCCACATTAACGTACCGGCACATCTGTCCATGTCCATCCGACGGCATTCGCATATTCCATACGAAAAGCATATAATCCAACGGACATCGCACAACAAAGGTTCCCGACCTTTAATGCTCCAAGACAATGTGAAATCGCCGGTTTTGGAATTCCGCCAATGCCACGTGTTGATGCCTAAACACTATCGCGTTCAAATTGAAAAAAAACTGCTTACCATCCTGAGACCACGTAAAAACCATTTTTGGTTTTCAAAAACTGCTTCCACTGTTCATCCACTCGTGGTTCCATACTCCATCCGCTCCACAGCTTATCATTTCACTTCGCCTTCTCGTTGACTTTGAAGTTCCACTGTGTTTCATTTCAAAGTTCGAACAGATTCATTGGATTCGCCACTTCTCATTTAAAGGCTGCGCCTTCGAAGTTCCATGCCAGAATACGAGTTTCAAAACAATATGTCAATTAAACCCTTGGAGGTTCCCAAAAAAATTCCTTTGCTCCTCTTCCTTGTTCCAGTCCTGATCCGAATCACTGTTTGATCGAATGTGCTTCTGATTTATATGCTCGATGTATCCAAATGTCGAATTAAAAATTCAGTTCGTCCACTGTGTCATCGATACTTTAAGTGATCGATGACAGAATCATCCAATCTTCTCAAATGTATGTGAAACCCTTATTGCACTTCAACTCTAGTCACAATATTGAGATCAACCCTGTCTCGACACTTGCATCAAACCTCTCAATGATGTGAAGAATCACTATTTCAAACCCTTACTGCAGAGTTCTATCTCACCCCTGTTCATAAACTCTGAACACTTCTCATACATAATTTACAATTCAATCGAGCAATGCACACATAATCACTCACTTTAAGATCGAATTTCCTCTATATATAAACAACCAAGCAATTACAAAATGTTTCCTCTCTAGCCTGATATTCTGATCAATGGCCTTCCTGTCAGATTTGTCTGAAGGCTTACAACAAAACCTCTGTTTGTCAAACCCTACTTTCTACTACTACTATCTACTCTCTTTTGCCTTTGACGCTTATTAATTTTACATAGAATAATCTGAACTAATTTGGGTTCAGATCATCTCAACAAAATCCTCAAAATCCTCAAAGTCCTAAAATCTATCCTTTATCCCTAAAAATCCTTTCAACCTCATAAAATCATGGAACCAATTCCACTTTAGGAATTACAATCAAATCTCTCATTTCCTATAGAATCTCAACTATCCTACTTCCCTCATGTTCTCCAATCATTCGGGAACATTTACAAATTTCTCTCAATATTTAATATCTCTCATTAAAATCACTCAAAACATTAATAATTACATAAGAAACCAATATTCTTTTAAAAACACAAGACCCCTATGTCTATTAAATTACAAAGGATTTTTCTTGAGCCTAATGCCCCTACATCAGACTCCCAAGGTTAAAAATAATCATGATCTCCTGATCATGTGCTTTTAGTCCTTGTCTTCCTAGATCCCACACTTTGTTCTGTAATTTATCATCTATTTATGTTGTTGTTCATTTCTTTTCTCCAGGTCTCCATACTTTATTCTGCAGCTTCCCACTTGCTATACTTTCACATTCTGCTTCTGTTTTTCTCTTGTTGTTGCTGCTTCTTTGCTTTCCTGTTGTTGTCTTCTTCTTAGACACTTTCACCGTTAACTTTCTTATCAATTCAATTTCTTTGTCTAATAGATCTTCTGACTGCTGAGTACTTCTACCTCTTGATTGTTGAACTTATATTCTTGTTGCCACCCTATCATCCTTACCCTCTTGTTTTCTGCAACTGATAAATTCTTCCTGATTGTCATTTATGACAATTTCTTTGCCTTTTGTCTTCAGAAATTTCTTGGACTGGTATTTAATTTTCCACTCACTATTAAATTTTTTCCCCCAGACCAAACATTATTCAGTCTTTTCATCAGTACCTGCAATCATAAAACAATCATCAAAATCATAAGACCTTTGTGTCTCTTCTTCCTTTGGCAACATTTCAATCTGCTGCTCTGGAATTTTGTCCTTTATCAGCACATCAGTATGCTAATTCCAATTCTTCAAATAATTCTCGAGACTATCATCTAATCTCTCTTCCACATCATCCATTTCAAGGATGTTTCTTTGCTTTGGTTCATAAAAATGAACTTTTCCATTCTCATTCAACTCTGACTTTACAGCCTGAACACTTATTCTCTTTGTTTCTAGCCTCTTCTCTAGAATACTTAACTCATGCCACAAATCTATCATCTCATCTGAGAAAATATTTGTACAATCTTCACTACCTTCTTCTTTATCATAAGTCAAGTTTCCTAGTGACACTATCTCTTCATCTTTCATCAGAATAGAATTCTGATCCTCCATCTCTACAATAGTTTTAGTTGTCTGTCCATCACTCTTCTTTTTGCCATTTAACAAAATCAATTTCTCATTGTTATTATCAATAACAAATTTCTCATCATCAAACATAAATGTCATATTTCCATTGAAACAATTCTTTTTACAAAACAAGGAATTTATGAACTCCTTTTGCTGCAATAATTCAATTTGATCTTCATCTGAAAGATAATCATCATCATATTTTGCTTGGTAATTTTCAACTTCACTCAATACAGTTTCATCACATGAATTTTCTTCTTCAATACCTGCATTCACACACAACTTGTTAGTTTTAAGACCATAAGACCTCATGGCCTCATTTGATGATTTAATCACCAAATCCTCCTGTTGTTCCAAGTCCTCTATACAATTTACAAATTCTTCAATGGTCTTCTCTTCAATCTCTTTAATATTTTCAATTGATTGCTCAAATTCCAGCTTTTGGCCATCTTCATAAGTTAAATTTCCTCTGCTTTAAATATGTTGAAAATTAAAACTTTTCCCCAACTGTGTATGGACATTTTCAAAAGATCTGGTTGTCTCATTTTCTTCCTTTATGACAATATCAACAGTTTTTCCTTCTCCACATGTTTTTCCTGCAAACATACAAAATGTATCAGATTTAAAATCATTTGACCTCTTGGTCTCACTTGAATTTTCAGTCTTCAAGTCTTTCTCCAAATACTCATTCATTCTGAGTAATTTTTCCCTCAACCGAGAATTTATCATTTGCTCTTTCTTCATCTGTAGCTGATGCCACTTTACCTTTCTTCTTACAAGAAAACCACATCTCTGGTCTTCCTCTATCATCATTTGTAATTTGTTAAATTTTTCTCTTATCTTAGCTAACTCTCTCTCATACTCTTACTTCCTTAACTGTCTCTGTATGCCATTTGTCTTGGCATCTTCTTTCTTCACTTTCATTTTGTTGTGGTCTCTTTCAGAGCCTCTGCTATCTCTTCTATGCTTATCAGTAGTTATCTTCTCCTTCATTTCTATATTCATGATTTCCTCACTCATTCATCATGAGCTGTACTAAATCCTTTGCAATAACAAGTCCTCCTTGTTACAACTTACCTCACCAATCCTTTTCTTAGGGCTTGGTCTTTTGGAAAGCACTAGTCCTCTATTCTATGGAACCTTTTGAGAATTCCTCTCTGCTCCTTCTACGCTTCAACTCATCTGCAAATTTCTTAAGAACACAATTGTTCTTCTCATCCAACCTCTACTAGAATTTCTTCAAGGTTCTGCCACATTCTTCTTTCTCTTAGAAACCTTTACTGGCTTCCTTCATCACTACGCTTTAAAGTTGTGATCTTCTTGCTGAGATGCTCTTCAATTGTCTGCAATATGCATTCTGCAAACATAATCTTTAGAAAAATCAAAATACCTCACCTTCAAGGTTTGTTTCAACACCCACTTGTAATTGCTTTTGCAAATTATTCCAATACTCTACTACACTGCATGTTGTCTGTCAGATTCAAATCCGATCTCCTTTTCCCTTTGTTGCCATCACCATTATACCTGTATTCACATCTTTCAAAACGTAACTTGGTAAATATTTCAAGCACATTTGCTCAAATCTACTCAAATCTACACATCTGCTCAAATCTACAATTTCTGTCAATCAGAAAAATCTAAGCTTTCCTTCATCACACATGCATTCTAACTTTTAAAAAAAATCTTTAACTTTTCAAAAAGAGCTCTTCCAACTTTGATACCACTTGATAGCAGCCTAAAGCTACAAAACCCACATTCTCCATTATAGATGCATATAAAATGCATCATTCATTTATAAACCAAAACCATTCCCAAACTTGGGAAAATTCTAATGCGGAAGCCCTTTCAAACAATCTCATCAATCTCCAAACTGAGTATTTTCCATATGCAGAAAATTTTCTTTACTCCTTCCTAAAGTCTAAACCTTTAGACTTTAAATAATCTTAAGTGGGAGCATATTTCCTTATTCATTTATATTTAAAACCCATATAAAAATACCATTCTAGTATTTCATTCTTAGGAATTCGACTTAGGTTAAAAATACCCAAGCCCTAGCATATCCGCTATGACTTCAACTCTATGGTTTTAAACTTCAATTAAACCACATAAATGTTACGATCCCACACTTTCATTTCACCCGCATATCCATAATCTTCACCGAGGTTTAAACTTTGGTTAATTCCCTTCCTCCGCTTATTTCTATCATAATAATTTTATAATAGAAATCAAACATAAACCTTTGAACTTACCATTCAGCATATATTATAAACCATCATATAAACTCATTTAAATTATGATTTCCACAACCTTTATGCCTTCGATTTTAAAACATCACTCACCAACAAAATAATATAGGGTCCCACATTAACATACCGTCACATCTGTCCATGTCCATCCGACGGCATTCACATATTCCATATGAAATGCAATAATCCAACGACCATCGCACAATAAAGGTTACCGACCTTTAACGCTCCAATACAGTGCGAAATCGCCAGTTTTGGAATTCCACCAATGCCATGTATTGATGCCTGAACATTATCACGTTCAATTTGAACAAAACTGCTTACCATCCTGAGACCGCGTAAAAACCATTTGTGGTTTTCAAAAACTGCTTCCACTGTTCATCCGCTCGTGGTTCCATACTCCATCCACTCCACAGCTTATCATTTCACTTTGCCTTCTCGTTGACTTTGAAGTTCCACTGTGTTTCATTTCAAAGGTCAAACAGATTCATTGGATTCGCCACTTCTCATTTAAAGGCTGTGCCTTCGAAGTTCCATGCCAGAATACGAGTTTCAAAACAATATGTCAATTAAACCCTTGGAGGTTCCCAAAAAATTCCTCTGCTCCTCTTCCTTGTTCCAGTTCTGATCCGAATCACTATTTGATCGAATGTGCTTCTGATTTATATGCTCGATGTATCCAAATGCCGAATTAAAAATTTAGTTCGTCCACTGTGTCATCGATCCTTTCAGTGATAGATGACAGAATCATCCAAACTTCTCAAATGCATGTGCAACCCTTATTGCACTTCAACTCCAGTCACAATATTGAGATCAACCATGTCTCGACACTTGCATCAAACCTCTCAATGATATGCAGAATCATTATTTCAAACCCTTACTGCAGAGTTCTATCTCACCCCTATTCATAAACTCTGAACACTTCTCATACATAATCTACAATTCAATCAAGCAATGCACACATAATCACCCACTTTAAGATTGAATTTCCTCTATATATAAACAACCAAACAATTACAAAATGTTTCCTCTCTGGCCTGATATTCTGATCAATGGCCTTCCTGTCAGATTTTCCCTAAGGCTTACAACAAAACCTCTGTTTTTCAAACCCTACTTTCTACTACTACTGTCTGCTCGCTTTTGCCTTTGAGGCTTATTATTTTTATACAGAATAATTTGAACTAATTTGGGTTTAGATCATCCATCATCTCAAAAAATTCCTGAAAATCCTCAAAGTCCTAAAATCTATCCTTTATCCCTAAAAATCCTTTCAACCTCATAAAATCATGGAACCAATTCCACTTTAGGAATTACAATCAAATCTCTCATTTCCTATAGAATCTCAACTATCCTACTTCCCTCATGTTCTCCAATCATTTGAGAACATTTACAATTTTCTCTCAATATTTAATATCTCTCATTTAAATCACTCAAAACATTAATAATTACATAAGAAACCAATATTATTTTAAAAACACAAGACCCCTATGTCTATTAAATTACAAAGGATTTTTCTTGAGCCTAATGCCCCTACATCACTAGCTCATCACTGAGTTAGAACTAGTTAAACTGATTTTAACTAAATTAATTTGAGTTAACTGATTACACTCACACCACACTAGTGCATTAACTGCAACTGGACCCCCAAAATTATAGAATCACTCTACATGCCTCACCTTTGACCCTCAACTCGAAATTCTTGAGCTAACTTAGTATTTCTGACTTAGATAACTAATACAAGTTGTTATGAGATGAAATTACAATTTAATTTCCAATTTTTTTAAGGGATAAATAAATTAGACGCCCACATTTAGCGCTAGTGTTTAACTGAATTCCTCACTCATGTGTGACTGGAATCCCAAACTAGTTATGTGGTCAATTATTTTCCTTTCTAGATGCCAATTTAATTGTTTCTTGTTGCAAATTTCAACAATAGATATGTGTGTGTGTGTGTGTGTGTGTGTGTGTGTGTACACACACACACACGCTTTATTCATTACTTCTTTACCCTTTTGATCCTTAAGATTATTATTTTCATTCGAAGGTTAAGAAAAAGGATATATTTTTTCCATTCCTCTCATTTATAGTTGGCATTTCTCTCACAAACATAAGGAAATGGGTGTTATGGAAAAATAAATAATAGTGATATACTTTATCATAGACATATTTGTTGGTTTACAATTTGTATATTAATTTTATATTGTAGGAATGAAATCAAATCCAAGTGTAAGTAAATCGAAATGATAAAAATTAATAATTTTCTATTTTTATTATAGGTTTACATAACAAATATTTAGTTCAAAATATGGAAGAAGTAGTTAAAAATTATAATGAAATAAATGTTTAAAATATAAAAATAAATCTAAATCATTAAAATGAAATATGATTTTTATGAATCTAAAACAAGCCCAAGTTTAATTGAATGAATTTCACAATTAATACTCAGGATGCAGAAGGTTTAATCAAAGGATATATTTAATATAAACATGCTCAAATTGTTAATGAAAACTAAATTTAAAATATTGAGAAGAAGCAAGCCAATCTATAGTACCTAGAGTCATAGATTGGAGTAGGGTTTCAAAAGTGACAAAAATAGCTAGAATATAGAAAATCCCACATCCCTAGGTGAAGGGGAAAGAGCACGAGGCCTGGAGATCCAACTGATATGATATGTCATGACTCTAGGGAACACCAATAGGCTCAATCCTCAGGTCGAGTGTTCGAATCTGGACATTTGGATGGTGTCTCTAACTTTGCCTCCCATCGAGGGAGTGCACCCAAGAATCGAAAGCACTGACAATGCCCTCAAGAATTTTATCCACACACTCTTTCCTTAATCTGAATATGAAGAAAATATTTTTGTTGTGCTATCTTCCTCATTAGTATAAAATAAAAGTGTGCTTAAGGATCGTCTCAAATAACCAGTTTATGATAGGATTTATGTGTCAAATTTGTGTGTCTTTTACGAGCAATTCATTAAGTAAATTATCTTTAAAAACTCATAAAAAATAAGTAAATTACAGAGAACGTAATACACAACAAACACATTACACAGAGTTGATAAAGGATTTCACCCCTCCTGGGCTACATCTCCTTGGACCTGCTTCAATGGCTTGGCCCTCTGTGGATTAATGGTCAATTCTCTGATTACATGCACCTATAGTGCTCCAATGGATTCCCAGCCTACTTCAATGGTTTTAGAAGACCCAAAACTCCTAAGTAGCCTCTTTTGGCTCTTCAAATGGTTTTTAAGTGAAGCCAACATGGCCTCCTCTCCTAGTGGCCCTTAGCATATTTAATCTTCAAAGTGGAAAAATAACTTTCAGAAGTGCTCCTCTGCCTTTGAAACCTACACCAAACTGCTTAGAGCATCCAAATATGCTAGGATAGACTCTTTATGAGCTTAATTTGGTTAAAAATGATCAAGTTATGACTTCTTCATTTTCTTCTAGGAAAACTCCTCTAAAACTGGAGCAACTCTAGTTAACTCCGACAAAACTAGAGTCCCTCCGCAATTAGCGGACTATGGCAACTCCACCACCAAGATAAGAGTGGATTAATTAATTGATATGTGTGTATTAACTGAGTGTTAGGTGCTAATTAAGCATGTTTACAAAAGCTGAATTAACATACATATTAACGCATTTAAACCTTGATTAATGGTTAATGAAGTGTGGTTAAGCACTTTAACTCCACGCTTTAAATTGGAACTCCATCGTGGTTCTGTGCGTGTGGTCCTGTGGACTGAGGGCTGGCCCTTTGGGGCTTTCCGTCTTTACCTCAGCCGTAAGTTCCATTACAATCCATAAAACAAAGGCGTAGTCCTTATGTGTTAAGAACTAACACATAGCATGGTTGGTAAGTCGTAGAGTTTGTGTGGGGGAGGTAGCGGGGTCGAGCTTGACCTCCGCCCATCCACCATATAAAAATTTTGGTCGACTATACAATGACATTCAACCTTATAACATGGTTTAATTCGGCCTTTGGGAGGGGGCATGTGGCAACCCCTGGCTACACCACGTGTCCTCATCCCATTGTTTCGTTCCCACCATCCATAATTCGACACGTAGCCTAGAAATTTGGCCCAACCATAATCTGACAAGTGTCAACACACCATTGGCTAGAGGAAAACCAAATTTTGACCAAAAAATTGACCCGTTTGACCCTGTTTGACTTTTTTTTCGAAAATTCTCTTGTTTGGTCAATCAGGCAACAGGCTCTAACTTTCACATACAGAGTCGGTTTTTTATGAAACGAAGTGTAACGGAAATAGGTCAATGAGACCTATCCAATAATTTAGGTTCTGAGAAATTCTGAGAACTTTGAAGTTTTAGCAAATATTTGCCCCGAATTCAGTTTCTGATCATTCCTTCCCACTAAAATGATTTTGGACCCACAAAATTTAATTATTTGATGAGAGTTTAATCCTCTTCACCTTTCCAAGTTATAACGACTTTATTCTACTTGGAAAAATCTTCATGAAAACCAATTTGGTTCACTGACATGCCTTGCCTTGCAAATGGCTTGGCACTTCAACCATTGTCCTCCTTTAGTTGTTGAACCAATCCAACACTTGATAGTTGCTTGCTGACTAGTTAAACACCTTGTTGTACCAAATTGATCCCTCATTAATTGGAAATATTACCGATGGCCTTCCCACTGAGAATCTTGTTCCTCCTTTTCACACACATGCATTCGATGCAAGCTTCTCCTTGGAAACCACTTTTCCAAGTTAAGCCCATATAAGTGAACTACGCCAATGAGTTCCAATATCAGTAATCACAAGAAAATAAATGACCATTGTTCTTACCTCCACTATTCCAAATTCTACATCTGGAAGAATGCATTTGCTATGTCTTTCGCTTCTTAGCGTCAACACATCAAATGGTCTACAATGGTTGTTGTTTTGGCTGCAAAATTTTTTGGCATCTTGTCCACTTTCTTCTTTTTGATTCCATCATTGTCAAGTATTTACATGCTGCTCATGCCATGATTTGAGAATCAAGGCTAATCATGAGCCTCTCACTCAAGAGTGAACCTTCCAAAATCTTGGTACATCTTGTCACAAGAAAAAACCATTAACTTGAAAAAAACAGCATGCAAGAAATACAACTTGATGACGTCTTCCTTTTTATCCTTCAAAGAAATAAATGTCACATCCTATGAAAATCACCATGCATTCTTCCATCTTGGAGTACAAACCCATCGACCAAACACAAGTCGACAAAACATGCGTCTTCAAACCATTGACTCTTGAGTAAAAAAAAACATGTACAACACTTGACGATTCTTTTACCAAAATGACAAGAATTTCACATCTCATGAAACAATTCGTCAACATCTCCATTTCATCCTTGGAGACTAAATCAACTCTTACAAGTCAGTAAGACATACATGTAACAATAAATCTACCAACACAAGCCGATCACTCCTGCATGTGAAAATGATCAAGACTCTCAAATTGAAAAACATACATGATAAAAAAAGCAATCAACCAACACAAGTCAATCACTCATGCATGTTCAAGCACAATGAAACTATCAGAAATTCCACTATACACACACACAAACTCTCATGCATGTATACAATGCTCAACTCTCTCGCAAGTACAATCACAAGTAAAAGAATCCCATTGGTATGTACGAGTACTTAAAGAGATGAAATGACCAAATTTGCTGCAACAAAGTGAGTCAACATACTCCACTTTCAAACACCTTCCTGGCATAAACATGCAACATGCATTATAGAGAAAAATAAATTAAATCACATGCAAATTGCAACTACAAATTGCCATCTTTGTTGCATCTAAGTGAGTCAACATAACTCCACTTTTCCAACATCTTTATTCGTGCAATATGCATCATACTTTCAAGAGAAAATAAATGCATTAATATAACAAGGAAATGCATCAATAAGGCAATATTTGCATCAATTATCAAAATAAATGCAAGGCCTTAATTGGTTAAGAAATCTAACCATATGTTTCCAAACCACTTCAATGGCGATCTTTTAGCTTCACTTCATCATGTGAATCATCCTGACCCACATCAATTATAAAATCTTCTTTTCCATTCTTGTCAAAATCTCTCTCCACCTTCTTCAAATGTCATGAATGACTTGTTTGATTCAAATTCCAACACTTGTCTACAAGATGACCTTGCTTATGGCAATGAGTGCAAAATAATTGCATATTATTTTCAACATGGTTTGCATTGTCCATTAGACCATTGGATTTCTGTCTCCTTTGTTTTGAAGTTTTCTATGTATGGCTATTTTTTTCCAACACCTCTAAACAATATGGTTATTCAAACCACAAAAGGAACATGTAAATTTTCTTCAAATCGTATGTGAGGATTTTCCATGTTTATCATAGTTAAATTCAACTTGATTAAAGGCAAATTTATACCTTGTATATTCACCTTTGTCGCCTTCTTGAGGAGGTGAATTTGATGAGGTAGTGGCTCTCTTCGGAATACCAACAATTGCTTCAATGAATTTAGAGCTTTCAACATCCTCTTGTTTTCCATTTCCATAAGTTGCATGCTTATGAGCATCTTCTTGCAAAGTGGGTGTAAAAATTTTTCATTCCTCATGAACGCAAAATTCACAAGCCTGAGGTAATAGACATATAATGAAAGTATTTCTTGGAACACCTTCATGTGCCTCCTTGGCTTTGTAGCATTCTCCATCATGTTTTCCATAACCATGACCCATGTACCTAGGCCTTTCTTCAAAAACAATCGGCTCAACTATGCCTTGTGCATGCTTGCCCAATCCTTTACCTTCATATCCCTTCTTCATCAATAATTTGGATCCTATTCCTCTAGTGTGTCTTTCAAAAACACCAAAACATTCACCTTTAGAGGAAATTGATGATAAACTTGATTTGCATACCTAATTTTCATGTGCATACTTGGCTAGGGTTTCATTTGAAATATGGAGCTGAGTCTCCATCTCATGCATCTTTTCAAGAAGCTCTTGCTTCTCCTCCTATATTGCCATCAACTGCTCTTGAAGTATAGTTCGCTCCTCCTTATCTTCAAACATATCTTGCACCATATCTCTTATGATGAAGAGCTTCTATAACATATCTTTATCAAAGAGTCTCGCTAAGGAATATTGATTATAAACATTACTTGATGAAGATTCCATCACACTTGTAATGCATAAAAAGCTTCTTTGTTGTGATTTGAGAGTTGGTTCCTCAATATTTACCTTCTCCTGAAGAGAGGAGATACACATAAACTTGCACACAGTTAAGTTATCCTTGCACAAATACAAAACCGATAGCTAATTTTCTAGCTAACCTTGGCAACCCTAAGATAAACTTGGGCTAAAATGAGCTAAATTGTGCTTTGATACCAACTTGATCTAAATATGGACAAACTAGTTTTGTTGTGCTAGCTTCCTCATCATTCTAAAAGAAAAGTGTGCATAAGGATTGTCTCAAATAGTCGGTTTATGAGAGGGTTTATGTGCCAAATTTGTGTGTATTTTATGAGAAATTCATTGAGTAAATTAGATTTAAAAACTTATCAACAACAAGTAAATTACAGAGAATGTAATACACATCAAACACATTACATAGAGTTGATAAAGTAGTTCACCCCTCATGAGCTGCATCTCCTTGGACCTGCTTCAATGGCTTGGCCCTCTTTGGATTAATGGTAAATTCTCTGATTACATGCACCTAAAATGCTCCAATGTATTCCCAACCTGCTCCAATAGATTCAAAAGACCCAAAAACCCCTAAGTAGCCTCTTCTAGCTCATCACATGGTTTTTAAGTGAAACAGACATGGTCTCCTCTCCTAGTGGCCCTTGGCATATTTAATCTTTAAAGTGTAAAAATCACTTCCAAAAGTGCTCCTCTTCCTTTGAAGCCTACACCACACTTCTCATAGCATCCAAATCTTCTAGGATAGACTCTCTTTGAGCCCAATTTGGTCGAAAAATGCTCAAGTTATGGCTTCTTCTGTTTCTCCTAGGAAAACTCCTCTAAAATTGGAGCAACTCCAGTTAACTCTGACAAAATCGGAGTCCCTCTGAAATTAGCGGACTCTGCCAACTCCACCACCAAGATAAGAGTGGATTAATTAATGGATAAGTGTGCATTAACTAAGGGTTAATAATTGCTTATCAAAAAATCTTAATTAACACATGATTAGCTTACATTTAAACCTTGATTAATGTGTTAGCATGAATATTTTCTTCTAAGCAAGCCTAAAAGACCACTCTTAGCTACGCATAAAAAATAGCCCTAACATCAAATATGGTCGCCAACATTTCAAATCAGCTTATTTGATCAAGATAATGCTGCACAACCAGACATCTACGCAGATTACAAAGAAGACAGTTGTTTTGTCTATAGCATCCAATGTAGATGCTTTATATATTTTTGAAAGAATTTTTATATTAAGGGCACTTGAGAGGAAAACAAGAAAGGTGTTTCCAATTCTCCTCAATGGGATGAGTTCTTGAAAGTCCTCAACACTTCAGATCTAGCATTTCTCTCTCTTGTTGGTGTAGAAAACCCAGACAAACATAGAACTCAAAGGGATCTCACAAAACAAATAATGGACAATGTGACAATGATAATGGTTCAAAGTCAGACCAAGGGCATAGATCCAGAGTGATCTAATGAGCAACAAAAGGTGACAAATGAATGAGAAAACCCTTCTATTTATAACAAAATATTAGGTCATTCTAGATCTTGGTGTATGATTAAAATAATATTAACCAAATCTAGATACCTTTTATGGAATATTGTATTATATTTGTTGGAGGGAAAAAGTATTTGACTTGGGTCAAATCCCTTTATTTGTTAATAATAAATAAATAAATGATTTATTTATCTTTTTAAGGAAGTGGTTGAAGGATAATTAAAAAAATAATGATTTATTTAATTATTTGTGGGTGATTTGGTCATATTTAACAAGGAATATTATCTAAATAAGATTTAAATAATTATTCCTAGAAAATAATAAGATAAATAAAGGTTTATCTAATTAATTTTTGTTTTTGGGTTAAACATGACTGGGAATAATAATTAAATTATGGTTTAATTAATTATTCCATGAGGAAAATCAAACAAATATAGGTTTGTTTAATATTTCCTTTTGGGGTTTCCTGTTTGGACCACAAACAACCTAATAAATGTGGTTTATTAAGTTATTTAACATAGTGAAGGCAATTTTACTTAGGGTAAAATTGGTCTTACATGGTGTACTTGGGTCCATCTAATGATAATAGGTTAGATGACCAAAAATGGTGTAACATAAATTTGTTAATAAAGTGTGGTTAAGTGCTTAAAATCCACACTTTAAATTGGAGCTCCTCCGTGGTTTTGTACGTGTGGTCTTGCGGACCGAGGGCTGGCCCTCTTTACCTCCATTGTTTTCCATTAAACTACATAAAACAAAGGCGTAGTCCTTATGTGTTAAGAACTAACACACATCATGGTTAGTAAGTCATAGATTTTGTGTGGGGGAGGTCACGGGGTCGAGCCCAACCTCTGCTCATCCACCATATCAAAATTTTGCTCGACCAAACAATGATGTTCAACCTTATAACATGGTTTAATTTGACCTTTCGGAGGGGGCACGTGGTGGCCCTTGGCTGCACCACGTGTCCTCATCCCATTGGTTTGTTTCAACCAACCATGATTCAACACGTAGCCCAGAAATTTAGGCTAACCATAAGATGAAAAGTGTTATCACACCATTGGCCAGAGGAAAACCAATTTTTGACCACTTTGACCTTGTTTGACTTTTTTTTAAAAATTGGCCTGTTTGGTCAAGCGGACAACAAGCTCTAATTTTCACATACAGAGTCAATTTTCGATGAAACAAAATACGACAGAATCAGGGTGACGAGACCTATACGGTCATTCAAGTTCCGAGCGATTCTAAGCACTTTGAATTTTTAGCAAATTTTTGCCTCCAATTCAGTTTCTGATGATCCCTTTATCCCACAATATGTTTGGGGCCTTCGAAGAATGTTTGAGTCAACAAATGGTTAGTCATAATGAGGAGGCTCATAATTTCTCTCCTTCGTCTCCTCTTCCAGTCTCTTGCATCATCGCGGAAATGTGTATGGGATGGGCTCAAAGCTCCCGAGCCAAGTTCGAGATCCCCATAATGGTTTTCTACACGATTGGAACCTTTAGCATGTCTGTCATGCTCTCCATATTTAACCACACGTTGTAGAAAATTGTGGAGGGAGATGATTTTTTTGAGGTCCCAAATCTCATCTTCACCTTCATGTTTCTCAAATCGAACATGGTTGTGGCGTGGCAGGATCCATATTCTCATCCTTTGCGGGGTTTCTTCAACAACATGGTGCATGACAGAAAATAAGTATGTCCACCCATTAATATGACATTATATATATACTTGCATAATGCAAAAAACAATAGGAGAATTCAGCTAAATAATCTTGACCTACATTTTTTCAAGAATAACTGGAAATTATTGTACCTCAATTTTGAAGTGGAAGACCCTACGATGAACAACGTAAGATGAGATTCTGGTTCCACTTTCAATGAAAAAGAAACTCGAGAGGTCATATCTTATTTCATGTAGAGGTGTAAGAGACATTAGTAGGGCTTGGTGAGTTATTTAGGTAGTTAGCATAGCGTAAATGAAGGAGGAAATGGATCTAATGGCCTAAAACATTTCACTTGTCTAACATTTGATCCAATGGCGCAAACAAGGTCACAGTCACAGTTGGGGGAGTTTTTTTCAAAGAGGAATAACTTTATAATAGTATCTCAGTATAACTTTTGTGTTGAATTTGCATCTAAAATAAAATATAAAACTTTGTAAAGCCAAACATAATTCTAAAAGCAAATAAATTTACAACTCACACAAAAATTTAAAGAAAACTGCAAAATTAGTTTTCCCACAGACCCTCATAATTTCTGGTCTATCACATACCATCCTATAAGGAGCAGATATTAAGTGAGTCACATGTCACATGGCATGGCATGTCTTCAATTAAAGCTTTGTATATTAATATTAAAATATGGTTAAGGTTTAACCTTTTCGCCTGCAATGACAGAGACACTTGAGAGGTCATATCTTATTTCATAGTGAGGTGGAAGAGACATTATTAGGGCTTGGTGAGTTAGTTAGGTAGTTAGCGTAGCGTAAATGAAGGAGGCAGTGGATCTAATGGCCTAGAACATTTCAATCATCTAACATTTGATCCAATGGTTGTTTTCAAAAAGGAATGCCTTAAGGCGTAATAAACAATCCTTAAAAGAATATAACTTGAAATAATGAAGAAAAACTCCTCAATTTCTATGAACCAATTAAATCCCTTGGGAAAACGTTATTAATAATATTATAAGAATATAAAAAATAAATTTCTTCACCTTCACTCTATTTAATTATGTTATATATTTATTAATTTTAATGGAAATTTATAATCATTATTATGATATTGGAATTTAAAAAAATATTTTTATATAATATAATAGTTAGTTTTTCTAACCATATAAAATAAATTGGAATAATATATTTATAATATTATATTTAAATGTATTTTAATATTTTAATCTTATTTTTTATTTATAAATAAATTTTCCGCTTTATTAAAAAGTAATATATATATAATAAACCATTTATAAATAAACTCCCAAACTTCATAAAAAAAAATGAATTCATACTCGAGTAAAGAGCATTCAATTTCAAGGTGACAGGTTTACAATGCCATGTCACATTTTCATA
Organism: Pinus albicaulis; assembly: GCA_034641835.2. NCBI lineage: Eukaryota > Viridiplantae > Streptophyta > Pinopsida > Pinales > Pinaceae > Pinus > Pinus albicaulis. The sequence goes on along the minus strand of JAXQQM020063373.1, from coordinate 37,918 downwards.
TTTCAATCAAAATTGCAACAGTGTATAATATAATTTAAAGTGTTTTAGAAAAAAATATGGATATGTATAAATATGGTTTCTTGTAGACAAGAAAATAAAATAATTATGTAAATTCAATAGTTTTATCATAAAATTTAGATATAAATATTATTTTATTTGTAAACTTGAATTTTAAGTAAATAAATAGAGTTGTTAATGAAAACTTTTTATTCTCCATAAAAACGCTATATCATTGACTTTAACATGACATGTTAATTTTATGAGTTATTATTGATGAATGATTTATTATTGATGATTGATATTTTAAGAAGAATTAAAGAGCACATTTTTTTCATGACTACCAACCATATATTTTATATGCCCAATATAGTCTTTTGATAATAGTTGAAAAGGGGGAAAAGTAGAAATAAGTGATTATAATGGAAATTATCAATAAAAATTCATGATACCATTCTTGAAAATTTGTCACTATCACATTCCATATAAATAAAACATATTATTCGATACACAGATCTTTATATGTGTATCTATTATATTATCTATTTTTTTGTCTATACTACCTATTGAACCATAAATTTATATCTTGTGTATTATATTATATGTATTATATTGAATTTTAGGAAACAAAAAAAACACACACACACACAGATATATATATATACACGCTTTATTCATTACTTCTTTACCCTTTCCATCATTAATATTATTATTTTCATTCCAAGGTTAAGAAAAACAATATATTTCTTCCATTCCTCTCATTTATAGTTGGCATTTCTATGACAAATATAAGGAAATGGATGTTATGGAAAAATAAGTAACAATGATATACTTTATCATAGAAATATTTGTTGGTTTACAATTTGTATACTATATTTGTATTGTAGGAATGAAATCAAATCCAAGTGTAAGTAAATCAAAATGATAAAATTTTAATAATTTTCTATTTTTATTATAAGTTTACTTAACAAATATTTTGTTCAAAATATGGAAGAAGTAGTTCAAACTTATAATGAAATAAATGTCTAAAATATAAAAATAAATCTAAATCATTAAAATGAAATATGTATTTTATGAATCTAAAACATGCCCAAGTACAAGATGCGGAAGGGTTAATCAAAGGATAGATTTAATATAAACATGGTTAAATTGTTAATGAAAACTAAAGGTAAAATATTGAGAAGAAGCAAGCCAATATATAGTACACAAAGTCATAGATTGGAGTAGGGTTTCAAAAGTTGCAACAATAGCCAGAATAGAGAAAGTCCCACGTCCCCAAGTGAAGGTGAAAGAGCATGAGGCCTAAAGATCATACTAATATGATATGTCACAATTGAAGGGAATGAAAATAGGCTCAGTCCTCAGGTCGAGTGCCCGAATCTGGAAATCTAGATGGTTTCTCTACCTTTTCCTCCCATCGAGGGAGTGCCCCCAGGAATCGAAAGCACTAACAATGCCCTCAAGAATGTTATCCATGCACTCTTTCCTTCATCCCACAAGATGTATGGGGCATTCAAAGAATGGTTGAGTGAGCAACTAGTTAGTCATAATGAGGAGGCTCTGAGCTTCTCTCCTTTGGCTCCTCTTCTAGTCTCAGGAATCATCGCAGAAAATGTGTACGGGATGGGATCAAAGCTCTGAAGCCAAGTTCAGGATCCCCATAGTGGTTTTCTACACAATCGGGGCCTTCAACATGTCTGTCATTCTCTCCATATTAAACACACGTTGTAGAAAAGTGTGGAGGGATAAGAGTTCTTCGAGGCCCCAAATCTCAACTTCACCTTCAAGCTGTGCAAACCAGACATTGTTGTGGCGTGGTGGGATCCAAACTCTCATCCTTTGTGGGGTTTCTTCAACAACATGGTGCTTGACATAAAAGAAGTATGTCCACCCATTAATCTGACAGTATATATATATATATATACACCCACAATACAAAAAAAAAGAAGAGCAGTCAGCTAAGTAATCTTGACCTACACTTTGTCAAGAATAACTGGAAATTATTGTACCTCAACTCTTAAGTGGAAGACCCTACGATGAACAGCGTGAGATGATATTCTAGTTCTTCTTGCAATGAAAAAGACACCTGAGAGGTCATATAATATTTCATAGCGAGGTGGAAGAAAATTTAGTAGGGCTTGGTGAGTTAGTTAGGTAGTTAGAAGAGCGTAAATGAAGGAGGCAGTGGATCTAATGGCCTAAAACATTTCACTCGTCTAACATTTGATCCAATGGCGCAAATAGGGACATAGTCGCAGTTGGGAGAGTTGTTTTCAAAGAGGAATGCCTTACGGTGTAATTAAAAAACTCTTATATTAAGTCCTTCCATTTTATATGCACTCATATTTATCCTCACTTAAAACCCTTTTGAAAATTCATTTTTTCAATAGAAAAAAAAAAACCATAAAAACAAAGCGTCCAAATTTTAAATAATCAACTATTCGGCATTACTTTCTGGCCTTCGGGGTATGCTAGTTATAATTTAACTTTTTTCAAAGTAAAATAGTGAATTTTACACCAAATTAATTATACATACACGTAATACTGTTGACACCTGCAAATCATGGCAGTGACTAGTACCACGGTCGTTGTCTACCTACATTATAGAATAGCCAAATGGTCGTTTTATTATTGGAATCTGGTGAAAAATATTTCAAAAAATCAAAATACGGAATATGGATTCAGCACGGTCAAGATCCCCTAGGGCATCCAAAATCGTGAAGTTTTACAGCTATAACCTAGATTTTCAACACTTTCTACCCAATTTTATCATAAATTTTCTAGAATTTCCATTATTTTCAAAGTTAATTTGTGATTTTTTTTAAGACTTCTCTCTACCACAATTTCCCTACCCTCTTCCATTTTCAGCTTCTTATGGATCAATCACCCTTTCGTTTCAAATTTGGAACCATCACTTTTGTGACCATCAATCCCAAACTCTTGTCTGTAAATTTCAAAACATTACAAATATTGAACATTCATGTGGAAGTCAATGGACAAATGTAAACCTCCCCATAACACCAATGCGGAGTTTTCATTAAATTTATAACAATATTTCAATATGACTTGTGTGTTGAATCTGCATCTCAAAGAAAATATAAAACTTTTTAAAGCCAAACATAATTGTAAAAGAAAATCAATTTACAAGTCACACTAAAATTTAAAGAAAACCGCAAAATTAGTTTGCTTGCAGACCCTCATAATTTATGGTCTATCACATAACATCCTATAAGGAGCAGATAAGCTTTGTCTTCAATGAGTTGCATGTTGCATGGCATGGCATATCTTCAGTTGAAGCTTTGCATATTAATATTAAAAGTAATTAGCAGAACATAAATGAAAGGTCATGGATCTAATGGCCTAGAACATTTCAATCGTCTAACATTTGATCCAATGGTTGTTTTAAAAAAAAACGCCTTAAAGCGTAATAAACAATCTTTAAAATAAATAAAACTTTAAGTAATGAAGAAAAACTCATCAATTTCTATGAATCAATTAAATCCATTAAAAAAACTTTATTAATCATATTATAAAAATATAAAAATTCAATTTCTTCACCATTATATTATTAATTTATTAATTTTAATGGACATTTGATATTGAAATTTAAAAAAAAAAAAAACATTTTTATTTAATATAACAATTATGTTTCTAACTATCCAAAATAAATTGAAATAATGCATTATAAAATATTATATTTAAATGTATTTTATTATTTTAATCTTATTTTTATTTATAATAAATTTTCCAATATATTAAAAATTATAATAAACCTTTATAAATAAACTCTCAAACTTAAAAAAAATAAAAATAAATAAAAATAAATAAATAAATAAATAAACATTAGAGACCCATCATTTTCAGGGTCACTCTTGACAATGTTTTTCAGGGTCATTGTTTACAATGTTTTTCATATTTCAATCAAAATTGCTACAATGTATAGTATAAATTAAAATGTTTTAGAATAAAATATGGATATGTATAAATATGGTTTTTTTTAGAGACAAGAAAATAAAATAATTATGTAAATTTAATAGATTTATCATAAAATTTCGATGTAAATATTATTTTATTCATAAACTTAAATCTTAAGCAAAGAAATAGAGTTGTTAATAAATATTCGGTAAAATTTTTTTATCATTGACTCTAACATGACACATTAATTTTATGAATTATTACTGCGTAAAAATGTTTTATCATTGACCCTAACATGACACATTAATTTTATGAATTATTATTGATGATCGATTTATTATTGATGAGTGGGATGATATATATATATATATATATATATATATATATATATATATATATATATATATATATATATTATATATGTATATATATATATATATATATATATATATATTCTTAAAATGTTTAAAAATATAATTGAAAATGAAAATAAATTATGTGTCAATCACTCTCAACAACTATAAGAGAGTTTGAGAGAATATAAAGAAGGTAGTCATATTATATGTGGGATATGAAGAGAAGTTTTTTTTTAATATTAAAGGGTATTTTTATTCCAAAGTGATTTGCAATTTTTTTAGTAATTCCAAATGTTTTTTTATTTCAGAATGAAACACAATAAATTGCAAATATTTTTTTAAAATTATTTATTATATTTTTAAATGTTTAAAAATATAATTGAAAATGAAAATAAATTATGTGTCAATCACTTTCCCGAAAAGTAAGAGAATTTGAGAGAATATAAAGGAGGTAGTCATATTATATGTGGGATTTGAAGGGAAAAGTTCTTTAAAGGTTTAAGAGTATCTTTATATCAAAGTGATTTGCAATTTTGTTAGTAATTCCAAATGAGTTTTTATTTGAGAATGAAACACAATCAATTGTAAATATTTTTAAATATAATAAATTTTTATTTTTTTATTTATAATTTTAAGCTAAATATTATATATTTATATGTATTAAATTATATATGTATTGTTTATTTTAAAATAAATATTATATTGTTATGTGTTAAATCAATCTTCTGGCCTTTCACAAAAGAATTGGTATGAGGGTACATAATACCCTCTTCATCCAACAACCCATCCTTTAACACTTGCATAGAAAATAGCATAAGACAGTCCATCCTTTAACACCCACATAGCAAATAGCATAAGATGCCAGGGCAGATCCTCCACAATATCCTCTGGAACAAAAGAGTTCCAAGTTCACTCGCATATCCTGCGCACTATCCTCACGCATTCAACACTCTCTGGATGATGATATTCGCCCCACATGCCTTCATTCTTATGTGAAAAATGCTCGTACCAAGAAAAAAAACATTTATAGACTGCTATGAATGAAGAAAACATATCAGTTCTGTGACCATTCAAGTATATTAAATAAAAATATGCAAGTTTGGGTTTTTGACTGGGAAAATGAAGTTATGTAAGATGATTTTTTTGGCACAAAAATGTGCTTGTGAAGTTAGTTTTTCAGTGTAATTTGAGTTTTCATTTTAAATATGACCAACAAACTAAATTTACAAATACAATTTTCTTCCAAAATTTTATGATTTATAATTTATTTTCCAATATGAATAACTATAAAAATCCACCTAGAAAATGAAGTTACCAACCTATTATGAGCTTGGCATGCACATAGATCATGGTTCTCCTGTGCTTTTGGGCATTGCAATAATTGGTTCCCTATTCTGGCCTTTCAAGAGCTACATATCATGCGCACCATCCTCATGCATTCAACACTCTCTAGATGAAGATATTTACCCCGCAAGCCTCCATTCTTATCAGTATGTCTATCATTTTCCCCATCTTTAACCACATGTCATAAAAAAGTGTGGATGGAGATGAGTTCATCGAGGTCCCAAATCTCAGCTTCACCTTCAAGTTGTGCAAATTGGACATGGTTGTGGCGTGGCGAGATCCAGACTCTCATCCTCTATGGGGTTTCTTCAACAACATGGCGCTTGACAGAAAATAAGTATGTCCATCCATTAATCTGACATTATATATATACACCCACAATGCAAAAAACAAAAAGAGAAGTCAACTAAGTAAACTTGACCTACATTTGTTCAAGAATCACTGGAAATTATTGTACCTCAACTCTGAAGTGGAAGACCCTACAATGAACACCATGAGATGAGATTCTAGTTCCTTCTGCAATGACAAAGACACCTGAGAGGTCATATATTATTTCATAGCGAGGTGGAAGAGACAATAGTAGGGCTTGGTGAGTTAGTTAGGTACTTAGTAGAGTGTAAATGAAGAAGGAAATGGATATAAATGCATAAAACATCTCACTTGTCTAACAATTGATCCAATGGCGCAAACAGGGACACAGTCGTAACTGGGCAAGTTGTTTTCAAAGAGGAGCACCTTACAACATAATTAAAAAACTCCTATATTACATCCTTCCATTTTATATGCAATCATATTTACCCTCACTTAAAAACCTTTTTGAAAATTCATTTTTTCAATAGAAAAAAAAACCACAAAAACAAAGCGTCTCAATTTTAAATAATCAACTATTCGGAGTTACTTTCCGAGCTTCAGGGTATGGTAATTATAATTTAACTTTTGTCAAAGTAAAATATTGAATCTTACACCAAATTCATTATACATACACGTAATATCGTTGACACCTGTAAATCATGGCAGTCACCAGTAACCTAGTCGTTGTCTACCTACGTTACATAATAACTGGATGGTCGTTTTCTTGTTGGAATCTAACATATAAAATTTCAAAAAATCAAAATACGAAGTATGGATTCAACACGGTCAAGATCCCCAAGGGCATCCAAAATCGTGAAGTTTCACAACTATAATCTAGATTTTCAAAAATTTCTATGCAATTTTATCATAAATTCTCCGAAATTTCCATTATTTTTAAAGTTAATTTGTGAGTTTTTAATACTTCTCTCTACCAAAATCACCCCAACCTCTTCCACTCTCAACTTCTTACAAATAAATCACCCCCTTCATTTCAAATTTGGAACCATCACTTTTGTGAAGGCTCTAGGTTTCGTATTTCTTACATTTTTTTCCCTTTAAATATGATTTGATGGAGAGGAAATGAATTTGTTACACGAAAAATAAAATAAAAGAGAGGTGTTGGTGAGGTTGATTTCGAGTAATGACAGAGCAGGAAGCGAAATTACAGATGGCGAACCTACTTGACACCTCTCAGAGATTCGACAAGGAAGCCCTGCTTTGAATCCACAATGCCCACTGTTAAGCAATTGTGGAAGACGTACCAGTACCAGGCACCATTGAATCATGCTTGTCCTACATAGACCCCATTGGCAAAAGGGTCGCCGCTCCCTCTGTTCCGCTGGAAACATTGAACCACATTTTCATAACCCAATTGCAAGTTGACACATTCCACCGCGGTCGAGTGCTCTACGGGACTCTCTACACCGATGCTTTCCATATGACCAACATCATGACTTTTCTGGAGGATGATAATGGCCTTGCTGTCAAGGTGGAAATTTACAATGTGTCTGATTTGCAAATTGACATTAGTGGGCTTTACCCAAAGGGAGACAAGGCATGGTCATCCGGGACCCCTATTTCAAGCTAGCCTGTGATGGTCGCCTTGTCATCCCACTACAAGGAAAATACCCTCTAGCAGATTTTTTTGAGGAACCCCTTATAAAAATACACCATACATTTGTTTCTAGCGGAGGTTACTAGAGGAGGTTGGCAGGCGGAGGGTTTTGCGGATGTTTTCCGCTCGGTGTGCTTATCACTCAACATCGCATCGGTGCTCCTTACAAGAGAAAGAACCGATGCGCAAAAAAAATTGGCACACCAGACATCGTGAGCTCCATACACACCCACCCGGTCTGTCATATTACTGTAGAGCACCGGTGCATCAAAACTCTTCCGCGTCGGTGCATCATAAAACACCGCGCCAAAACTGAAAACGCCTGGTGTGGTATAAAGAACCTGCACCAGTGCATCATAAAACAACGCGCCAAAACAAAAACTGACTGGTGCATTCGTAAGAAAATGCACCTGTGCACCAATAAAGCACACGCATTGGAAAAGGGTTTTAAAAAAAAAATACGGCAAAAAACCAAATTTTTCACTTTTTTCAGTGCTCAAGAGCTCTCAATTACCAGTGCGCTCTACAAGAGAACACACTGGTGTGCATAAATCTTCTGCGTAGGTGCATCATAAAACACCGCGCCAAAATAGAAGGGCTCCGGTGCCTTTGTATAAAACAGCATTGGTGCGCCTATAAAAAATGCGCACCGAAAAAGGGTTTAAAAAAAAATTTACGACCAAAAAATCGCATTTTTCACTTTTCTGCTCTCAATCACCGGTGCGCTCTACAAGAGAAAGCACTAGTCGCACAAACATTGGCACACCAGACATCGTGCACTCCATATAGACATTCCTGGTGCGTCCTATTACTGTAAAGCACCGGTGCTTCAAGACTATTATGCCCCGGTGCGTCATAAAACACCGCACCAAAATTGAAACAACCCGATGTGGTGTTAAGTAGCCGCCCTGATGCATCATAAAACAACGCGCAAAATCTGAAACCACCCGATGCGTACTTACGAAACCGCACCAGTGCGTCTATAAATCCCCGCGCACCGGAACAGGGTTAAATAAAAAAAAAATTACGGCCAAAAAACCGCATTTTCACTTTTCTCAGTACTCCAAATATCTCAAGCACAGGTGCAATTTCTCCTTCTCTGAACCGCCCTGACATCAGTGCTCCCATTGCACCCATTGCATGCACTGCTGCTATGCATTGGCCACCAATCTCCAGGTTGCATTTTTCAAAATAGTGGAAAAATATTCTTTTGCAAATTCTACAGCCAATATGCCTCCTCGACGGCGAAATGTACAGGTATCTTTCTAGTTTTTCCATAATTAAACTTTCTAGTGGATTAGAATTTGAAATTAACGATTAAAAAAAAAAAAATTGTCGCATAGTGCGCATGAGCCGTTCGGCTCGCACCGGTAAGCAGTGCTGCTTGTAAAATTTACAGGCCGCACCGCAACCGGTGCTAATGGTATCCGCACCATTTCTGGGGTGGTACCGAAAGGCGCTTGGCATTATTTTAAAATTTTAAAAAAATTGGCAGTGCGGTCATTTAGCTGGGCGCACCATTGACTATTGGAATAGCAACGCGATGCGTTGACGGATATATCCGCCTTGGTATCTGTCAGCGCACCGCATTCGGCATTCCGACAAGGTTAATGGTGCAGCCAAGTAAAAGACCGCCCCGTTGACTATATAATTTGTCAGGAAGTCGATGCGCTGAAATGACTATACGTGCCCAGGCATATATTTTAGTCAGCGCACCTCTCTTCTAACGCCATATATAGTCAACGGGGCTTGAAAAAAATTCAGGTACACCACATACGGTGCATTTTATGTCATCTAGGACACCACCTCCAGTACGCTATAAACAAAAGCCACACCAGCACCGGTGCATGACTGTTTTTGGGGCGCATCGACTGGTCTGGTTTTTTTTTCGAAAATTTTTTTTATATGTATATTCCTAAATACATGTATGATTTAATTAAAAAAAATTATTTAATATGCCAATGATTCAAAGAGAAGAGGAGGAACAGCAACAACAACAGGCAAAGCAGTATAACATGCTTCGCTAGTGGGAGGCATGAGAGAGGGAGAGAGATGCGCACTCTCGCCCTATTACAAAAGATACCCAGGGGCTCCTAAGGCAGGTAGGCCTCCTCAATTTCTATGAGGAGGCTACTTCCCTAAAGGCCCATAGTGTCTTTTTGAGACATCTTATCCGCAGGTGGAATGCCCACTAACAGGCTTTTTAGGTTAGTCCTGACCAGTGGTACACTCCCAATAAGGAGGATATTTATTTCATTATAGGGCTATCGAGGAGAGGGGTGGATTTTCCCTCATTCCCAGAGGTTCCAGCTGGTTCTGTAGCAGGGAGTCAGTTATTTTACTCCCAAAGATACATTGGATTAAATGTACTGTCTCCTTCAGAGTTTCGGGTCCCTGGAGGTCAGCTACGTATTGGTGCATTTGGTAGACAGGACATGCAGTGCCTCTCACTTCTCATTTCTACCATTTCATACAACACCAGTGACAGGAAACGCATTAGTTGCTCGCTTCTATATTATGTTTATTCTTTAGTACAGGAGCCACGACTTCTCAGGTGGTCTGCCATTTTTTTTGCGGCAGTTTTGTACGGCCTTAGATAGATGTCGTGCTCATGCACAAGGGAGGGTCAACTTCCCTTTTTCTTCAGAGCTTTTTGTTTATTTTTTGAGAGGTTTCCAGATATGAGGCTTGATTTTGTTCGGTAGCCTCATAGGTCGATGTTGGAGGCCCAGATGCACATGTGGGGGTAGATGATGCCCAAGAGGGGAGAGACTATGTTTCTAACCAGGATATCGCATGATGCACTGGACTTACTAGCCAATGTTGACGAGCTGCATCCCTTTATTATGGTCCCCTGTCCGTATGCTGGATTGGATTGGCGAGGGTGTGCCAACATCCTCTTCACATTTGATGAGCTGCCAGATGATAGAGGTAATATCATTGTTTTATATATTTAAATTTATTCTAACATGTTATTTAACTTGTTTTTATTAAATTGTGTAATGAAATTGTGTAATTATTGTTGTGTACTTGTATATATTTTGCAGACATTGGCTCTTTTGATGGCGAGGAGATGTCGAAACCACCACATGATCCAGGTGTGGATCCTGATGACTATCAGGACATGGTAGATGTCGAGGCTCATGATAAGGAGGTCGATGGAGAGAGACATGCTCCTCATGCTGGTGCGCCAGTACCGCCTTTTGCTAGGTGCAGTCGACCTAATACTCGATATAGGATGGAGTTGGGCGACCAACTCACTGCATTGATTGTTGAGGCGAGCATCAAGCCCACTCATTACAGAGACATACAGGTCGATGATAGGCTAATACGGATGTGGAGAGGCATGTCGCATGACATGTACAGCATGATGCGGCATGCCGCGTGAGCTACGACAGCTGTTACGCGACTGAGGAGGATTGTTGCACGTTATAGGCATGGTCAAGCTGCAGCACGTGATGGACAATCTGCGAGCAGCGACTCATCTCATGATCATTCACCTCGCGCCGCACCTTATGAGCATGAGGCTCCACTAGCATCTAGCAGTCATCATGGAGATGAGGCTGGACCATCGGCCACGTCCAGTCATCAGCAACCTACAACATCCATCAGTACTAGTCATGATCATGAGCAGGTTGGACCATCAAGCGTCGAGGTTACACCATTGACTGATCATGCCTCCACTAGTACTACTTATATTGATGTTGTACTACCACCAGCTGATCCATCCATCAGTGCTATTCATGATCATGAGCAGGCTTAACCATAGACCGTCGAGGCTGCACCATTGACTGAGCAGGCCTCCACTAGTACTGCTATTGATGTTGACGTACTACCACCATCTGATCCATGACATTTATATTACAGTTGTATATTTTTAACATTATTCAGTTATATATATATATATATATATATATATATATATATATATATATATATATATATATATATATGGTCCATATATTTTATGTTCATGTTGCAGTTGTACTTAATTTACATCTTGGTGATCATCATGATGTGTATATTGTTAGGTCATGTTAGATATGTTCATTTAATGTTTAGCTTGCAGATAGATGTGTATGTGATAGCATGAGTTATTTGACATGAGATGTATATATATTTGATGTTTGTGTTGTGATGATGTTAATATATAATGTTAATTTGATATTTGAATGTGTTTTTTAGTCGAATATGATATTTGTACGATGGTTATCATGATCGTGATGTTTGTTAATTAATTCAATATTAAATTATGACCATCATATTTATTAAATATTATGTCGTGATTGTAATTGAAATTTAAATTTTAATTGTATGTAAAATTGTAAAATTGTATTTGTATATGTAATTGTAATTCTAACTGTAATTGTATGTAAAATATTTAATGTAAAATTTTAATTGTAATTGTAATATTTAATTTACTGTGAAATGATTGTAATTGTAATTTTAATTGTAATTGTATATATGACAAATTGTAAAATTGTAATTGTAATTGTAACTGTATGTAAAATTCTAAAATTGTAATTGTATTTGTAATTGTAATTTTAATTGTAATTCTATGTAAAATATTTGTAAAATTGTAATTGTAATTCTTATTCTAATTCTAATTGTATATTGTAAAATATTTGTAAAATTTTAATTGTATTATTGTGAAATTATTGTAATTGTATATATGACAAATTGTAAAATTGTAATTGTAATTGTATATATGACAAATTGTAAAATTGTAATTGTAATTGTAACTGTATGTAAAATTATAAAATTGTAATTGTATTTGTAATTGTAATTTTAATTTTAATTCTATGCAAAATATTTGTAAAATTGCAATTGTAATTGTAAATGTAATTCTAATTCTAATTCTAATTGTATATTGTAAAATATTTGTAAAATTTTAATTGTAAATGTAATTGTATGTAAAATTAAAATTGTAATTGTAATTCTTATCATAATTGTATGTGAAATTGTAAAATTGTAATTGTAATTCTAATTGTAATTCTAATTCTAATTTTAATTGTAAGTGTATGTAAAATATTTAATGTAAAATTTTAATTGTAATTGTAATATTTAATTTATTGTGAAATGATTGTAATTGTGATTTTAATTGTAATTTTACATATGAAAAATTGTAAAATTGTAATTATAATTCCAATTGTATGTAAAATTCTAAATGTAATTGTACGTAAAATTAAAATTGTAATTCTAATTCTAATCGTAATTATATGTGAAATTGTAAAATTGTAATTGTACTTGTAATTGTAATTCTAGTTCTAATTCATGTACTTTAGAAATTATCGTTATTTTATTATGATCTTACGTACAAAAAAAAACTTCCTACAGTCCGATGCGCTTATCATCATAACATGCACCAGTGTGTCTTATTACTCCGACACACCGGTGCTTCAAAACGCTTCTGCACCGGTGCGTCATAAAACACTGTGCCAAAACAAAAACCTCGATCTTACAAACCGCCCCAGTGCGCCTATAAAACAGCGCGCACCGGAACATGGTTATTCTGTAAAGTGCAGTATTAGAGCAGTGGAGAGTTCGAATCACGGGCGATAATTTTTTTGAGATGAGGGTTTGAAAAGAATGTGTTTAAAAGCAACTGGGAGTATTGTTCGAGCTTCAGTTGGCTTATATAAAATTTTACCAGCAAAGCTGACGTCGCATAAAATCACATCTTCAGCTTTCAATTGAACCTGAATGGCATCTCTAACTTGTCTAAGCTGTGGTCCTGTGGATGAAACCAGTGAAAAGTCTGCTTGTATTATAAATGGAAATCCAGTCACCATTTATGTGGGAAGAAAAGCATAGATACCTGCAGCTACCATATTTCCACCTGCAAATCAGTTTCCCATTGGAAAAACTAATGTAATAGCCTATTTTGCAATGTCTTTCCTCTGCTCAACCCTATACTCATTTTCTATGGGAAACCATTGCCTCCACATGTAATAACTGCATCGTCTAGTCAAAAATTGGTCTTCTTCTGCTAACAAATGCAGAATGAAGGACTCGTTGTCATTGCTCCCAGAACATTACGTTGTACTAATTTTTGGTGGGTCATGCGTCTATCTACAGATTATATTCTAAAACATATTGGTTGTAAATAGTTAAGTGTCAATTATAACAGGTTCACATGCCACAATTGCCCACTTGGGCCCTGTAGTATTGCATCTTCACACATGTTGAAGATTGGAACAAGAAACAGTGAAGGAGGCATCCTGAAACATCTTTCCTGATCCTAGTTGGAAAGTGATCACCAAAACTAGGTGGAGGCCACACAGGTGATTTTTGTCGCAAAGTCTATTTTTAGACTATGTCTATTTTTAGACATATGGATCATGGTCTATGAGTTGCAGGATGCTATTTATGGATGATTGGTTAAGTTGGTAAAAATAGATGGACCTCTATTTTTAGACATTGGGCGGAATCTATTTTTAGACTGCCAGTCTAAAAATAGATCAGTCGAATATTATTAGCTCTTAATAATATTTGGACTATAAACATTATCTTATCCTCTTGGAGCACTTCAGTTCGAGCTACGGATGTGGCACATGCAGCTGACAGAAGGAATTACGCTTTTCCTAAGGGTTAGTTGAGCTATTGCATGGTTGACTTCAGTTAGAACTCATGTGGCAGAGTTTGGTGGAGTTGATGAGACAGTTGATGGAGTTGTGTTCGGTTTAACTTAGTTGAACTAGTTGTATTTAGTCTAACTGATAAATACACTAGTGATGAGTGGTGTGAATTAATTATTAATTAATTCACTAATTATTAACTCATAAATCAACTAAAGAACACATCAGTTAACTGCAATGCATGGACAGTTCAGTGGAGACAAGTGTTAGAGGTGGGTGAAAGGGTGAGTCTACTATCAGTTGTGACTATAGCTGTGCATGAGATTTTCACACACATTGATTGAGATTGCCAATGAGGATTGCGTAGTACAAGCCAGTGGGATTCGAACTTGGATCTCATCATTATTCATCTTGGATTGCGTAGTAGAGGCAGGCAGACTTGTGGAGGAGATTTGAACTTGTGACTTGTTCATCTCAGAGCTAGTTTGTGTGTAGCATATGAGATAGTGCTGAGAGCTGTGAGGAGCTTTGTGCTATGTATTGTTACATGTTCTCTATCATTATAATATACAGATATTTGGGGGTTTTCAGCTGTATGCTTTCCCCATTACATACTGTGTTTATGTGTGCTTGATTATGTTTTAATGTGCGCATGCGACTGCTTCTATTTCCGCATATTGATGATCAATTGTAGAAGAGGTTATGTATTATGCATGAAGCTTAAATAGTGTGTAATCAGGATAATCTCGGTGAATAATTCAACAAATTATTCAAATTTCTACATGGTATCGGAGCGAAATTGATCATCGGATCTATTATAGTGATTACAATTTATTTCGGTAGACAGAGTCTGTAAGCGGGCCAGGTAGCCTCTGGATCCATCCTTTCTTTGAAAGGTGATATATCCAGTAAATTCCCCTACAGTCGATCTCTGTGCTAGAAATACTTTATTCTCAAGCAACCGTGAGTTTTTTGAGATTTGAGCCGTGGAATTGACTATAAAGAAGAAAGTTTTCAGGTCAAGTCAAAATGTCTTATCAAGGATTGTGATTGGAGTATGCTCTTGAAGGCAGCTTGAATTATATTGCATGGAGAGATAGGATGGAGGCGGTGTTAGATGACAATGGGCTGAAGGAGTTCATAGATGCTGAAGTCCCAAATCCTGTTGATGTTGCTCAAGTTGAGGCTTGGCAAAAGAAGACAGCAAGGTGTCGAAGGATTCTGTTGGAGGGCGTGAAGGATCAAATTGTATCTAGCCTACATGGTAAGGCTTCTCCATTTTTGATGTGGAAAGCCTTGACAGATTTATTCCAAAGCAAGAGTGACCAAAGGAAGTTGGCGCTCAAGGATAAACTCAGGAAAATAAAGATGGAGAAGAATGACACTATTCCGGTATACTTGACAAAGTTTTTCCACTGCAGGGATGTATTTGGAGTGTAGGAGTTAGTGTGGATGAAGGTGACTTGTGAGCTTGGGCTCTTTTGGCCTTCCCAAGAGTTGTTCCTATGAGGACTCACAATGGTTCGACAGAAATTGGCGAAGATGGGAGTAACTTTGGTCGGATCTTGCAAGAGGAGAAAGATAAGGTGGGGTACTGTGGATGGATCTTCATTAAAGGTATCCTATGAAGAGGATTGTGGGCGAGCTCAGCAAGGAAGGGGAAGGGAAAGAAGAATGCTTCTCAATCTGGTGCGGATGGTAAAGAGCGTGACATGTCCAAAGTGAAGTGTTTTCACTGTCACGAGCATGGGCATTACGCCATGAATTGTCCACAGAAGAAGAAGAACAAGCAGGCTGCTGGAGCTGCAGCTGGTGAGGCTCTTGCCTCGCAATTTGAGCTGGACTTCTCATTGATCGCATGCATGGTGTCTAGTGCATTGGGATCGGGGTGGTATTTTGATAGTGGCGCTTCCTTTCACATGATGGGAGATGTGAATCTTTTCAGTGACTTGGTGGAGAAAGATCTCCAGTTGCATGTTGAGTTGGGCGACAATGGACGATACAATGCGACCGGCATTGGTACCATAACCTTTCAGAGGGAGTCAGGTAAACTCATTTTTTTACAAGATGTAGTGCATGTTCCAGGTTTAAAGAAGAATTTGATCTCAGTCGCAATGTTAGAGGATAAAGGGTATGGAGTTGTCTTCAGTGAAGGAAATGCTCTTCCGCACAGCGCAACGGTGACGTCGGGAAGAAGGTTGGGACTGAGCCAAGACCCTGGCCACAGACTAAACTTAGATGGGATGTCACGAGCTTCCATCATAGAAGAAAGAGGCAATTGATGCTTGAGAGGAGCAAGTTTTGCATGCAGTAAGAGTGAACCTTGGTGTGGAGTACTTACAAGATGAGGTGATCAGCGGAGTGGAATAACCACCTCATGCAGAGAAATTGGACGAGCGGCAGAGGGTGCAGTGCACATGCAGCTATACCACCGTGTGAGAGGTGGGGCTATCACGCATGATTAATCCCAAGAGAGATTAAGCAGGATTCATGAGAGGGTGGACTTCATGACCAACTCCGGCTACGAGGTGCCCACAGCAGGTGTTAAAGAGCATGATCGAAGTGATTGATGCAGCAGACAAAGTGATGTTGTCGACATCGGAGGCTGCCAATCAGAAGACAAAGAAGTATGCATGGGTGCAAGAGTTCAACAATGCAGTGGTTCCTGATGACATGTGCAGATGGCCAAGCAAAATTCAAAGACTTTGATGATAGATGCTAGATGCATCAAGACTGATTGAGTTGTTTGGAGCCTATTCAGTTTCAGAGGAGTTGCATAGCAGATGCATGGAGTTGCATGGCGCTTATGAAGGTTGCAGGGCGAATGCATGGAGTTGCATGTCGCATGCAAAGACAATCCTTTCTTTTTGAGAGGGAGTGTTGAAAATGGCAACAAGAAACAGTGAAGGAGGCCTCCTGAAACATCTTTCCTGATCCTAGTTGGAAAGTGATCACCTAAACTAGGTGGGGACCACACATGTGATTTTTGTCGAAAAGTCTATTTTAGACTATGTCTATTTTAGACATATGGAGCATGGTCTAGGAGTTGCGGGATGCTATTCTTGGATGATTGGTCAAGTTGGTAAAAATATATGGACAGTTATTTTTAGACATACAGGTCGAAGTCTATTTTTAGACTGCCTGTCTAAAAATAGGTCAGTCAAATATTATTAACCCTTAATAATATTTAGACTATAAACATTATCTTATCCTCTTGGAACACTTCAGTTTGATGCTTGGATGTGGCACATGCAGCTGACAGAAGGAAATACGCTTTTCCTAAGGGTTAGTTGAGCTATTGCATGGTTGACTTCAGTTAGAACTCATGTGGCAGAGTTTGGTGGAGTTGATGAGACAGTTGGTGGAGTTGTGTTCGGTTTAACTTATTTGAACTAGTTGTATTTAGTCTAACTGATAAATACACTAGTGATGAGTGGTGTGAATTAATTATTAATTAATTCACTAATTATTAACTCATAAATCAACTAAAGAATACATCAGTTAACTCAGTGCATGGACAGTTCAGTGGAGACAAGTGTTAGAGGTGGGTGAAAGGGTGAGTCTACTATCAGTTGTGACTATGGCTGTGCATGAGATTTTCACACACATTGATTGAGATTTCCAATGAGGATTGCGCAGTACAAGCCAGTGGGATTCGAACTTGGATCTCATCATTATTCATCTTGGATTGCGCAGTAGAGGCAGGCAGACTTGTGGAGGAGATTTGAACTTGTGACTTGTTCATCTCAGAGCTAGTTTTGTGTGTAGCATGTGAGATAGTGCTGAGAGCTGTGAGGAGCTTTGTGCTATGTATTTTTACATGTTCTCTATCATTATAATATATAGATAGTTGGGGGTTTTCAGCTGTAAGCTTTCCCCATTACATATTGTGTTATATGTGTGCTTGATTATGTTTTAATGTGCGCATGCGACTGCTTCTATTTCTGCAAATTGATGATCAATTGTAGAAGAGGTTATGTATTATGCATGAAGCTTAAATAGTGTGTAATCAGGATAATCTCAGTGAATAATTCAGCTATTATTCAAATTTCTACAACACGCCCCACATTGCATTCTCTCCACATATCAGTGGGGATCTCCTACAATAAACAAAATGCATTGGAAGAATAGTTATTTCCATCAAGAATTTATCCAATTCTAATTCTCAATTTTAATTCTAATTCTAAGTCTCAAGAATAAACAAAATTATAATTCTCAGTTTCTATGGTTGGAGTTCACTAAATTTTGGTGTACACACCTAAAAGTAATTTTGGTGCCTTAACTAAAAATCAGTGCTACTGTACATATAACTGCACTGGTGCCGATGTTACAAAATGACGCACCAATGCGGTGCTATAAAGTGATGCACCGGTGACGAATAAATGCAAATAAAAAAAGTGAAACTCTATTTTCTTTAAGTGAAAAGAAAAAAAAGGTGGAAAATTAAAAAATAGGCAGCAAAATATTTTCGAAAATCTAATTTCACAAAATAATTCTTTAAATACTAAACAATTTCATTATTTCACTATTTTTGCTAAAATTTTCAGCCAGATATTTGCAGGAGACA
Organism: Pinus albicaulis; assembly: GCA_034641835.2. Taxonomy (NCBI): domain Eukaryota; kingdom Viridiplantae; phylum Streptophyta; class Pinopsida; order Pinales; family Pinaceae; genus Pinus; species Pinus albicaulis. The sequence continues at coordinate 19,195 of JAXQQM020063373.1, read as the reverse complement.
TACCTGGAGCAAGAGAGCACGAGGGCACTCTGGAGCAGCAAAATATGTTCGAACAGAAGTATTCAGACAATCAGAAATCAAACATCTGGTGATTCAAACCCTGTATCATAGAATTTCAAACCATCTCGTGATTAAATTTGATTATTTTTTTTACTTTTTCTGCAGTTTTATTCATTTTTACCCTAAACCCTTCATTTTTTTTGTTTTTGCCCTTTCTTCTCCCTGTTTCTGTGATTTCAAAATTATGGATTTTTATTTTAGATTGACATCTAACCCACGAGACGACTCACATAGTCGGATCCCAATCCATTTGGCCATTGCATGAATTTCTGGAAAAAATGGCTTTTTTTTATCGATGCACGCGGCGTAACCTAACGCACCGCGCAAGTACTGTGTAATAAAAAAATTGAAAACAATTTTTTTAGCACCATACACTCTATAACACTATTTTTGCAATGTGTTTATAATACCCCATGCACCGTACAGTCTATTATACTATTTTGTGGTGCGTTGGTAATACTCCCACGCATCGGCGGCGGTGCGTACATCAAGAAATGCGCACCGGTGTCTTGAGATTTATTTTTTACCTGAAAATTTGACAATTTATTTATAAATATACTAATGAATGATATGGGACAAGTTTCAAATTGATAAAGAAATGACTGACAAGAGATAAAGTAACAAAAATACTAATAGCACATTAAGAAAAGCAAAAAAGGCAAGTTCTTTATAAATTCTTTATAAAAAATATTATTTTTGAACTATATCTAAGTTTAACTAATATGTATTTTTTACTGTGTATCATGCAGAGACACAAAATGGCGAATCTTGATAAGATTATTTATGATCTAGGACTAGAAGAGTGTAAAAGCTTGATGGAAAAATTGCAAAAGGATGAATCAGGTGAATGAAAAAATATTATTGATCCAATATGAGTTTCTTTTTTTAATTTTCATTAATAATATACTTAAAATTTTTAGATAACATGTGTCAAACAATCTATTAATTCACATCTGTTTAATGTTCTACAGGGACCAACAACTCAGAAAAGGAATGTTGTTCTAAGAAAATAAAAGAAATAGAACATGCAAATGAAAATGAATTACTCCTTAGCTCATCTGGAGTGGTGCTGGAAGTTAACGAAAGGGGGGAAAACTTTTACAAAAGTTTGAGGGATCTAGTGGAACGAATGTATAGATGTTCTTTCCACTTACAATACAAAAATCAATCCAATGATTCCAAGAACCAAATTTTATCTAAACTACAAGAAGAGCTCCAGAGAATTGGTCAATGAGACATGTCAAACTTTTAACATGGAAAATTTTAGGGGCTAATATTTGTAGGTGGGCTAATTTTCCATGGTTTTTCCAAAAAAAAGATTCGCCAATTTCCATTTTTTTATAAAAATTATTTGCCCAAAGTTTACAATATAAAATTATTTTACATCAAAAATCGCCAACATTATATAGAAAATATATATAATATCATTATAAATTTGAAAAAATTTACAAATACATCAATAAACATTTTATAGTTTGCATATTAGGGACTAGTGAGATTCGCCAAATTTTTAAACTTCAAGATAATTTTCCATCCTTAAAATTTTCCCTAACTCTTAATAGCAAAAACGTAGAACAACAAAAAAGAAGGAATAAAAAAGTAATATTCCTTTAAATATTTGTCTAGAATTATTTATAAATATCACTTTTGTTATATTTACTTTTCTGATATCAATACAAAAATTAAATATTTTATTTTCGTGTTACATTTTAGGAATATTATGAAAATCTCAAAAGATGAAATAGCTGATATCAGAAATATGCCAGTAGGAATGTCCAAAAAGGTGTACAAGGAGATGGTCAAAGAAATGGACAAAATTGCATCGCAGGAGGAGCCATCTCAACAACAATGTGCTTCAAATGTAATATGTAATCATTGAATTTTTCGATCATTAGGTACAATTAAAAAACAATTTAGCATTAAATATTAATTCTCAAGAATTTTCTTGCAGAAAAGAAAAGAAAATGGAACTCATTCAGCACATAAAACAAGACGACAAGGAAGAAAAGGGTTGATATCTAAGTTTGTGAGTAATTGTTTCTTCAATATAACAACTTAACGAGATTTCATTTTTGTATTTTTTAAGTTGTTTTACAAAAATCATCATTGAATTTTTTCAAACAAGTGCTAACATACAAAGAAGAACCATCGGACAAATTGATTGAAATTGGGTTAAATATGGGTTGTGAGTATATGTTGGCATATCAGAAATTAATTGTGGAATTTGTAAGCATCTATCGATCTTGTTTTACTTAGCTCCATCTATAATTAATAGAACAAAAACATATTTTATATTAAATATATGATTTGTTATGGGGTATAAAACTTGCAGGAAACAAAGTATGGAACTGCGCAACAGATGAAATTTTGAAAGATGGCATGGTACATGGTTTTGAAAGAATGTGTATAGTTTATGAGTCAACTGTTGCTATGGTACGTCATTTTTCTTTTCGATTTACATTGATGTATAAAATTTAATATTGCAATTTTCATTATTCTCACCAATGTATATACACTCATTTCAGTTTATTTTTATGTTTTTAGATGGAAGGTGAAGAAGAAGAAAACAATCAACACTGTGAACAAAACATTCCTGAAAATAACCCCAAGTCATGAAAGTAGCTCTAGCAGTGACAGCGGTTCAAGCGAAGAATGATGATCACTATGTTTGGATATCAAAGCAAGGCGTTGTATTTTTTGAAATATGTCTGTGAAATCATACATTTTGTTTAATGTAATGGACATAGTGTCCCAATTGAAAGACAAAGGGATACCAATAACTGTCCCATTTTGTATGATAAAGACTGTCTTATTCATATATATTATATATCATAATATATGTTTTAATTTATTCTATTGTGTTCTCCATTGTCGTTCTCAAATGCACTAATAAAAATTTAATTCATATGAATATTTTTATGAGATATATATGTGTTGAATTTTGATGAATAATGAATTTTAAAAAACTACAATAATTATGATATGATATAACAAATTAATCCAAACATCACATTCAAATGCATTAATAATAATTTAATTAATATGAATATTGTTATAAGATGTGTCGACTTTTGATGAATAATAAATTTAAAACAATCACAATAATTGCACTGTCATAGATCAATGTTTCTAAAAAAATACAAAATGAAAACCGGTGCATGACAGTAACTTTACACCGATGCGTGTCAGTAACTGTAAACCAGTGTGTTTGTATTAAGAAGCGAGATGGTGTGTTTCTACGACCTATGAGCACCGAAAAAACACCAAAACCAATAAAAAATATCGGTGCTTTTGTGTGGTACGATGCACTGGTGCGTTTATGTGTCTATACGCACCGGCATCGTTGTATGATATATGGGCACCACATGAATACCGATACCAATTATAAATCTCGGTGCGTTTGTGTGATAGTGTGCACAGGGGATTTTATGTGTCTATAAGCACCGGTGGATTTGTACGACCTATGGGCACCGCACGAATACCGATACCAATTATAAATCTCGGTGCCTTTCTGTGATACTGTGCACTGGTGCATTTCTATACATCTACGCATTGGTGCATTAATACGACCTATGGGCACCGCACAAATCCCAAGACCAATTAGAATGCCCCCATGCGTTGTATCACCAACATTATGCCTGGTGTAGTATAATGGCCCGGTGCATTTTCCTTCGACTGCCTCGGAGTGCCTTCTATATGTAAGCACCGGTGCATTCAAGCCAGAGTAGCGCATTGATGAAAAAACATCCGTAATAACCTCTGGCCGCCCTTTTTTTTTTTAGTTGTGTTGAATTTCCGTTAAAAGCTCCACCAAAACCTCCGTAACCATAAACGGATGTTATAGCAATTTTTTTTTTGACAATTTTGGCTAATTTTATAACACTAAAAACCTCCTTTATTACCTCCACTAGAGGGTCTTTTCCTTGTAGTGTCCATGGGCGACAACCCTACCCACATTCACATACATGATGATCATTAAGTTCATAAGAAATGAATAAGAATCAAATATTCCTATCTTGAATATTGAATACTTAGGATAATTGAATATCTACTGTGAATGCATGAGAATGATGAGTTTTCTTCAAAAATAAATAGTGGAATACAGATTTATGGTGATTCTATTCAATATATTTTTTTGTGCATATGTTTATGCTTTAGTTGCACATTAAACTAAAAAAATGTTAATTGTTTAATCTTGATCATGTTCCATCTTTATAAACTGCAACCTAGATAAAAATGACCCCAAAAAATAATTCAAAAATAAAGAGTTTTTTTAGTATTGGCATTTTCTTTTAATTAAAAAAAATTAAAAAATTATATATTTTCATAGCTTCAATCCCAAACTCTTGTATGTAACTTTCAAAATATTACAAATATTGAACATTCAACCCTGTTGCATTTGGCAACCCAAGCCTAGGTGCGCCTCCATCTCTGCATTCGACCAACTCAGCCCGTAGTGGCGATGGAGTTACAGTGGTGAGGTTCCAACCTTTACATTCAGATTTTCTCACACCCAAAACATGCACAACATTTTTAGTTGTAGACAGGGCAGAGGTGCACGAGGAATTACAAGTCGACAGGATCCCTGCTGGACGGATCGAGAGTGATCTATACCCCGGGGAGATTCTGAAGTCTGTCGTGACCCTCTGCTTTCCGCGCTCCAGAGAGAAATGCTATGACAGCTCCAACGCAACCTGAAACAGATTTCCTGTGAAGGTTTTTAGCAAGAAAAATGTTGAATGTTATGGCCTACCCCAACTCTACAATGGGCCCTCGCTCCAGCACGCATCTCTTGACAAGGCAACCTTAGGCTATAGTGGGCCATCAAGACCTGTCATTCTAGCCTCTCGGATGAGCGTTGGCAGACAGGGGAGCCTAGAACTTTCATACCCCCCCCCCTTTCAAATCCAGATCACTGTGCTCATTGGAAAAACCTTGATTCTTTGGGTCCGCTCTACGGATCTAGTGAAGATTCTTTCGCATGCCCTTGAACATAGGCTGGGGATTCCCTCTGTCTTTCAGCGATTTCTCTATGGAGGTAAACAAATAGAGAACTCTCTTCCGCTCTCATTTTACCATATTGAAAAAGATGCTTCTATGGTTTTAACCCTTCGTCTGCGAGGAGGGGTAGTTGGGCAACCATCTTCCGCTCAAGCTTTCTCTTACAAGGATGTTGTCCATGCACAACCTCCCAAGGAAGCTACCCAACTCACTGAGGCTCCCAAGCCATTTTTGGTTCACAAAATGGAGGATATTCTCGCTGTAAAAATTTCCCATCCAACACTTAAAAACCCATTTCAAATGTATGCAAAATCGTCCATTATTTGCAGATTTAATGGATTATGGCCTCGCTCAGCAGATATTTACCAATGGATTTATTCCACTTGGACCAATAACAACAAGGTTATCTTCTGCTTGAATGGTTTCTTTATTGTTCTGTTTGTTTTCAATGAACACTACCAAAAAGCCTTAAGAGGAGGTCCATGGTTTTGGGGAAAAGCAGGGCTATTCCTCACACCCTGGTTCCTAGACTTCGACCCTTCAACGATAGTCGTTACCAAGCTTCCCATTTGTGTTAGGCTTCCAAATTTACCTGCCCCTCTATGGCACTTCTCTATTTTTCAAGGAATTCGAAACACCCTGGGACACTTTTTGGCAACAGATCTCTCCACGGGGAAATGGGGCATATACACCTATGGCATAATATGCACTGAAATAGACATAAGTAAAGGCTTTCCTGATAAAATCAACCTCAAAGTTGGTGACTTCCACTAGGCACAGACCTTGGACTACGAGAACGCTGCCTTTTGATTATGTCACTGCCATCAAACATGGAATCTTCAGAACTTCTACATTACATTCCTGGCCCGGAAGAACAAAACCAATCACAAATCAAAATCTAAAAGCTGGAAACCCTGTGCATCGCCTCCCATGGATGAGATTGACTCCTTTAGCTCGGATGAGGAAGAGAGTGAAGTAGATGAGGAGGTTGTAAAGCAGGAGAAGGAAATGACCTCGGCGGACCCTGGAGGACCCAACGTTTCTTTGAGTGCTCAGAAACGATCTCATGAGACCTCCTCCTCAGACTCGAATAAGGAGACTACTCATTTAATCAACAATAGTATTAAAGTGATTCTAGCTCATTTGTCCCATGACAGCTGGGTTAAAGTTTCAAAGAAGAAAGGAAATAAATGTCGTACTGAGGATTCAACCCACTCTGGTAGATTCCTGTGTCTGTTTCTCATGGCTCCCTTAGTTTATCTTCTTGGCTCTCTTTGTTTCTCGCTTGGCTACCTAACGGGACCAAGGTTGATAGTTCATCATTTCCAGCTCCTCTTCTGTCTAGCCTCTCATGATTGTAACACCATCTTGTACCATATTCTTTTCTAATAGAATTAGTCTTATTTACAAAAAAAAAAGGACAAATGTAAACCTCCCCATAACACCAATGCGGAGTTTTCATTGAATTTATAACAATATCTCAGTATGACTTGTGTGTTGAATCTGCATCTCAAAGAAAATATAAAAACTTTGTAAAGCCAAACATAATTCTAAAAGCAAATAAATTTACAACTCACAACAAAATTTAAATAAAACCACAAAATTAGTTTACCCGCGGACCCTCATAATTTCTAGTCTATCGCATAACATCCTATAAAAAGCAGATAAGCTCTATCTTCAGTAAGTCGCATGTCACATGGCATGGCATATATTCAATGGAAGTTTTTCGTATTAATAATAAAAGTAGTTAGCAGAGTGTAAATGAAAGGAAATGGATCGAATAGCCTAGAAAATTTCAATCGTCTAACATTTTATCCAATGATTGTTTTCAAAGAGAAACACCTTAAAGCTTAATAAACAATCCTTAAAAGAAACAAAACTTTAAGTAATGAAGAAAAACTCCTCAATTTCTATGAACCAATTAAATCCTTTGAAAAAACATTATTAATAATATTATAAAAATATAAAAATTCAATTTCTTCATCTCACTCTATTTAATCATATTATTAATTTATCAATTTTAATGAAAATTTATCATCGTTATTATAATGCTGAAATTAAAAAAAAATATTTTTATATAATATAATGGTTATTTTTTCAACCATCCAAAACAAATTGAAATAATATATTTATAATATTATATTTAAATGTATTTTATTATTTTAATCTTATTTTTTATTTATAAATAATTTTCCACTATTTTAAAAATTATAATGAAGCATCTATAAATAAACTTAATAATAAATCATATAGAGCAATCGTTTTCACGGTGACGTGTTTACAATGTATTGTCACGTTTTCATATTTCAATCAAAATTGCAACCATGTATAATATAAATTAATATAAATTAAAGTGGTTTAGAATAAAATATGGATATTTATAAATATGGTTTCTTGGAGATAAGAAAATAAAATAATTATGTAAATTTAATTGTTTTATCATAAATTTAGATGTAAATATTATTTTATTTGGACACTTAAATTTTAAGTAAAGAAATAGATTTGTTAATGAAAACATTTTACATTGAAAATTCTTTATCATTGATCCTAACATGACACGTTAATTTTATGATTTATTATTGGTGAGTGAGATTTTAAAAAATTATTTATTTTCTTTTAAAATATTTAAAAATATAATTGAAAATGAAAACAAATTATGTGTCAATTACTCTCTAGAACCTTAAGAGAATTTGAGAGAATATAAAGAATGTAGTCATATTATATGTGAGATCAGAAGGGAAAAGTTTTCTTAAGATTTAAGGGTATATTTATATTAAAGTGATTTGCAATTTTGTTAGTAATTTCAAATGCTTTTTTATTTGAGAATGAAACACAATAAATTGCAAATATTTTTAAACTATATTTATTTTCTTTTAAATTGTTTAAAAATATAATTAAAAATGAAAATAATTTATGTGTCAATCACTTTCCAAAAAAGTGGGAGAATTTGAGAGAATATAAAGAAGGTAGTCATATTATATGTGGGATGTGAAGGGAATTTTTTTTTTTTTTAAGATTTAAGGATATCTTTGTGATTTGCAATTTTGTTAGTAATTCCAAATGTTTTTTTATTTGACAATGAAATACAATAAATTGTAAATATTTTTAAATATAATAGATTTTTATTAAATGTTTTTTTTTATTTAAAATTTTAAGATAAATATTATATATTTATGTGTTAAATTATATTTATTATTTATTTTAAAATAAATATTATATTGTTATGTGTTAAATCAATCTTGCAGCCTTTCACAGAAGCCTTGATATTAGGGTACACAATATCCTCTTCATCCAACGACCCATCCTTCAGCACCTGCATAGAAAACAACACAAGATGACCCATCCTTCAGCACCTGCATAGAAAGTAGCATAAGGTGCCCGAACATGTCCTCGAGAGTCTCCTCTTGAACAAAAGAGTTCAAACTTCGCTCGCATATCTTGTGCACCATCTTCACGCATTCAACACTCTTTGGATAAAGATATTCACCCCACAGGCCTCCATTCTTATGTGAAAAAATCTCGTACCAAGAAAAAAAAATACAGACTGCGATGAATGAAGCAAACATATCAATTTCGTGGTCATTCAAGTATATTAAATTAAATTATGCAAGTTTGGGCTTTTGATGGAGAAAATGAAATAATGTAAGATGAATTTTTTTTTGGAAAAACATTGTGTTTGTGAAGGAAGTTTGTGAGTGAAATCACTTTAAATATGACCAATAAAATAAATTTAAAAACACAATTCTCTGCCAAAAATTTACGATTTATAATTTATTTTCCAATATGAATAATTACAAAAATCTACGTAGAAAGAAGTTACAGACCTATCATGATCTTGGCATGCACATAGATGATGGTTCTCCTGTGCTTTTAGGCATTCCAGTAATTGGTTCATCCGGATTTATGCAGGAATGCAACATAATACGAATATAACCATAAATACAAAGATGCAGCAGAAATAACACTTCATTTCATTAATATCAAATAACTGAAATATGATTACAGACATAATGGAAATAAACTAGCTAGGGCGCTAGTAGCTTATCTCTGAGAAGATATGTGGTGGCTACAGGCCTCTGAACTATGTTACAATGGGGATCGAAAGCATATTTATTATTGAGAAACAATGGAAAACCCTAAACATCCAAAAACCTTACCCTAGGAGATGAAGCGCCAAAACTAAGGGCATTGTTTGGGTAAATTGGTACATAAATTTCCTGGGGATGTAATTTTGGCATACGATCTCCGTTTCATGCGCACAATACCTCGTTAGAAAGATGTATCTAAGGACTACAACTTTTGAGTGAGTAACATTATTAAAGACTCATGTTCTCCCGGTTTTGCCAAAAAAACATCGTTTAGAGCCTTAAAACGGCTCCAGAAGTTCAAGACCCGAAAAAATACTAAAAATAGTAAACTGTGCTACAATTAAGGAAATTGAAAAAATGAAAGAAACAATGGTGGGGGTCCAAGTGGAATAGGCGGGTGGCCATCGATATCCACCTTGATAATTCCTCCCCCCTTAGGAAGCAATGGTCCCCATTGCGTTGAGTTCCTCCATGAGTTTTGCAACGTCAGGTGTGTCCAGTAATGGTGGAAAGTATGGCCGAAGGTGATCCACATTGAACACTGGGTGCCGACCAAGGTGATGGACCTCTAAACTAGACATAATTAAGGCCCATATAACCTTTCTTTGGCCCATCTACTTTCCTTATGCACATGAAAAGATATATTAAATCTCTCCTTCTACCCTTAATAATTTTTTCTTATGCTTTAATATGTTCTTAGGAAGGATCAAAGGTAATTTCATATTTGTGCCTAAATTGGTCATTTTTGTAGAATATTGTGAGAATATTGGGAGATTATGCAGATTTAGACACTAGAAAATTTGGCCCAATTTTCGACGGCCACTTCGTCGCAAGAGCGACAGTTCGAGGATGGGAAAAACATGGTTCGCCATTACGTCGCAATTCCGACGCATTGACAAGTGTCACACTACCGACACTTTTTCTGTCGCTTCCAAACAAGCGTTGCTCTTCCTACGTTTCCAAAAACGTCGCTCTTCCGAATTTTGTAAACTGTCGCAATTCCGACGAAATGTGGTCCGACGTTTTGAACGTCGCTCTTCCGACGTTTTTATACCATCGCTCTTCCGACGTTTGTAAACTGTCGCAATTCTGATGAAATGTGGTCCGACGTTTTGAACGTCGCTCTTCCGACGTTTTTATACTGTCGCTCTTCCGACGTTTTTAAGCTGTCGCAATTCCGACACCGTACAAAAGTGTCGCAAGACCGACGCTTTCCAGAAGCGTCGCAATACCGATGCATTCCAAAAGAACTGTCACAATATCGACGGACGTCACAAGACCAACGAAAATAGAAATCGTTCAAAACGTTGGAAGACCGACGCTTACAAAGCATCGGTATACCGACGACGGGTTCAATTTAAAAAAAAAAAATGAAACTTTAAAACAGGACAGTAAATATCCAATATTTGTTATGAATTGTGGGCATTCCAAATGTTATGAACATAATTTGACCGTGAAATATTAATATAATAAACCACCCCGCAACGCTTTGACTATAAACAATCACAAAACATGGCTCTGTATTTCAAAAACAGGTTTAAAATAGAAACAGGGCAACTTTTTTTTTTTTTCTAAGTAAGGTTAATCTATTAACAGTGGGAATAAAATTACAGCATGACCGAAGTCAAAAACATTGCCCAGACTTATGGCAAATTTGTCAAAAAATCAAAAAAGAAGACTGCCCTCATACGGGGAAACCAGTCTTGAATGTTTTTCAGATCGTTGCATTGCCCACACAAGGGAACCATCGTTTGATATCTTTGAAGATTACAGTGTTTACAGAATTCAAAAATAAAACAAAGGTCCAGCACAGTAATATAAGCAAAAACATGCCCAATTAAGTGGGTCGCGAAGCAAGAAAACCAAACCAAAGAGAAGTAGCTACTCATCTGGTGGTTCTTCAACAATTCGGCACCATCCTTCGGCAAACATAAAAATGAAACTTTAAAACAGGACAGTAAATCTCCAATATTTGTTATGAATTGTGGGCATTCCAATTGTTTTTTTTTTGACATAATCGGTTGCGGATTTATATTCGAAAAAGAGAAAATGGGAGTCAAAGCTCCATTGGTACAGGGCAGAATGATTGAAAGAGGGGCACAATTGCTGTTAAAACAGTGAGAGCAGTGCCCCCTGCACTTCTACATTTCTTGACTGTAGCGTGGGTTATTCTGGTGTATATTCGGACATATTGTGACAGTAAGAAAAGGCATTTGCAAAACATGACAAACAGAGGTTGTTTTTAGAGCTTATAGATCCTGCTGTGAGTTGCCCTCGAGACCTGTAGATTCCGCCTTCGCTATGCAGAAGGTGAGCTTAATGTTTCCTGATTGCAAACGAGCACTTAAGCACGGAACCGCTGTCAATCTAATAAAGTGGTGCCTGTTCATGGTAAATAACAGAAAGTCTCATAAGCATTGCATTGGAGGCTTCCTAGAGATTTATGACAGGCGTTGTTTGCATGAGCGTCGGCCTCCTTATTGAGGGAGCGCAAAACATGAATAAATTGGATTTCGTTCATTTGCTGGATGAGGGCGTGGCATCGGCCTATTAATTGCTGGAGAGCTAAATTGATGGCAGTCCTTTTGTGAACCATTAAACTGATGATGATGGCAGAGTCTCCTATCACTGTTGCTGTGCGTATGCCGAGGACTTGGAGCTGGAGGAGGCCTTGGTAGAGTGCGAGTGCTTCGGCCTTGTTGTTGGACAGAGGGCCTAATCCCCATTCGAAGGATAGGATAGTGTCACCGTTGGCAGTGCAAATGATTTCACCTGCTCCAGCCTTACCAGGGTTAGACTTGGAGGCGCCATCAAAGTATAGGAGATGCGAATTACATCTTCTAACCCAATCTGAAAAATCTTTGTCCCTCATTCTAATTTTCCAGCTGTTGTTGTGGATTTGGTTACTCCTGGTGTCGCATTTGATTTGGCCATAGATTTGGCCCCTGGAGCTTTGATCAAGCAGACATCTAATGTAATTTCGTTCTTCAACGAGAAGATCAGCTGCATCAATGTTTCTTTGGCACTTGATAGCAATGGTGTCCAGGGCGAGCCCTTTTGCCTTAATATAGAGATTCCTGCTGTCAATTTTTTTATCTCTGAAAGTTATTTGATTGCGTGCTAGCCATATGCGCCATAACAGAGTGTAAGGGAGTGCATTCCAGACACGTCTGGCGATGTTGTTCTTCTTGCGCTACTAGGGGTAGTGCTTTTTCCATAGGTAAAGAAGATCGGCGACAGTGTTGTGGGAGCTCCAGGGGGGCTGTTTCTTCTGAAAGGCTTCTTTCCAGCATTCGGAGGCGAAGGGGCAATTGATGAATAAGTGTTGAATAGTTTCTTCAGCTGCTTGGCAGTTTGGGCAGCGGGAGGGGCCAATAATGCCTCGCTTTTTCAAATTATCAAAGGTTAGGACTTTCCCTTTCAAAAGAACCCAAATGAAAAATTTTATTTTTGGGAGAGCCTCTGATTTCCAAACAGATTTCCACTGAGCCCAGATAGGCATGGACCGATCATTGAGACTGAGTTGATGGTAGGCAGTTTTGACTGTGTAATTGGTGCCTGAGGGGTCCCAACAGAAGCGATCCTCTTCGTTTTTCTTGGTGGGAGCGATGCCATGAAGCAGAGTCTGCAGAGAATCCAAACTTGAGAGAAGCACATCAGGGGTGTCAGGAAAATTCCAACCAGACCAGAGATGCGTGAGAGAGTCCCACTTGGAAATCTAACTCAGCCTATGAATTCCTTTGCTGTCAAGGAAAGTGAGAATCTGGTGGGTTCCAGGCTTGCTACTGATAGGAGGCTGCCCCATAATTTTATCAGCCCCTATTCTAATGCTGTTACCTCCCTTGGGGACCTTAGAGATGTTGGAAGTTAAGAAGGGGATTGCTTTTTTACACAGGCCCCAGATTTTGGTGTAGGCCCTGAGAGGTATATCATGGGCTAATAAAAGTTGCCTCTGTGTATTCAGATATTTGGTTTCCAGCACCTCCTTCCACCAAGCAGTTTCTCCATTAATAAGTCTCCAAATTATCTTGCCACCAAAGACCAAATTAAGAAGCTGTGGAGATCTGATCCCCAGCCCTCCATATTCGTGAGGTTGTGTGACCTGCTTCCAATTTATAAGATTGTATTTCTTTTTTTCATTTTTTCCCCCTTGCCAGAGAAAATGGCGGAGGATGGCCTCTACTTTGTGATGAAAGCTGGCTGGAGCTTGCAAGAGGGTGAATTGGTACAGGGGCAGAGAGGAGAGGCCAGATTTCAAGAGGATTAAGCGACCGACTGGGTTGAGCCATAAAGAGCACCAATGCTGCACTTTCCTTTTCATTTTGTCGATGATGGTGTCCCAGACTTCAGCTTTCAGAGGACCCACATTGACAGGCATGCCCAGGTATGTAAAGTGCCCCCAATCTAAATTGCAAGGTACCTCAAAGATGCTGGCAATGCTTTGAAGAGTGTGAGCAGTGGTGTTCCACCCATAGATACAGCTTTTGAGGAAATTGATCTTGCCTCCGGAGTAACACATATATCTGTCTAATAGCGTTTTGAAACGGCGAGCAATAATGTTGGAGGCTCCTCCCAATAACAAGGTGTCGTCAGCAAACTGGGAATGGTTAATGTTTTTGACTCCATTCCCAAATTTAATTCCGGTGATGAGGCCGGTGCGACGTTTATGATCAAGAGCCCTGCTGAAAGACTCAGCCATCAAGATGAAGAGATAGGGAGAGAGGGGGCAGCCTTGGCGCAAACCACGGGAAGATTGGAAGGAAGGCCCTGGCCTGCCATTGATAAGGGGAGAGATCCAGGGGCCGGAGATGCAAGCTTGGACAAGATTGATGAAAGATGGAGAAAATCCCATTTTCTTTAGGAAAGCGAGGAGAAAGGAATGTCTAACACGGTCGAAAGCATTGGCTAAATCCAATTTTAAAATGAAACCCTTTTCTTTTCTAACTTGGCTGGAGTGAATAGCCTCTTGCACAAGCAGAATGGAATCAGATATTTGTCTATTTGCTAAAAAACCTCCTTGGTTTTCAGAGATGATAGAGGGAAGGATAGGTTTGAGGCGTGTAGCTATGATTTTAGTCAAGATTTTGTAGGAAGAATTGCAAAGAGAAATGGGCCGAAAACGAGAGAAAGAAGAGGGACGTTTTTCTTTGGGGAGGAGGGCAAGATGGGTGGCGTTGGTGAAGCCTCCGATTTTGTTCTTGAGTTGGGCCCATTTAATCATTTTGACAAGATCCTTTTTGATTATCCCCCAGTAAAATCTGTAGAAGCTTATGGGAAAGCCATCAGGGCCAGGGGCCTTGTCTGGTTGGAGTGCCCAAATGGCGCTTTGTATTTCTTTTTCGTCTATGTCCTTGGTGAGAGCAGAATTGACTTCATCACTGATCACTGAGGGCAGAAATTGGAGCAGATTGGAGTAATCTTCTGCTTCTTTGGTTTCAGTTAATAGCTCACTGTAATGTTTTGAGGCAGCCTTTTTAATTGCTTCTTGAGATGTTTGGAGTTGACCCTCGTCATCGGTGATTGAGAAGACATTGTTTATGACTTGTTTGACTGTAGTCTGCTTATGAAAATAGTTTGAGTTTTTATCCCCTCCTTGCAGCCACAACTGCCGAGATTTAATTCTCCATTTCTGTTCCTCCATTCGATTGACACGGTAAAGCTGGAAGTAAAGGTCACTTTCTCAAGCTTTAGTTTCTTGGGACATTCCTTTTTCCTCTATCGTACTGTGAACTTGCTCCAAACAGTTTTTTATTTCTGTTATGATTGTTTCTGGCTCTTTATAATGTTTTCGTGCCCAGTCTTTCAGGGCGATTTTGGTCCCTTTGAGTTTGCTTTCCCAGATAAACCCCGGCGAACCTTCGATGTGCTGGCTCCAAGTATGCTTGACAATCTGAGCGACAGTGGGATCATTATTCCACAAAGGGCTGTACTTAAAAGGTATGGGACCGAGAGAGTTGTGTGCTTCAAGCACAAGCGTTGTGGGATAATGGTCGGAAGCTGAGAATGGTAGAATAACAGAATAAGCCGTGGTGTACGAGGTGAGAAGGGTTACATTGACCAAAATTCTGTCCAGCCGTTCCATAATGTTATCTTTGCCTAATCTGCGGTTGCTCCATGTAAACCTCCTGTTCTTGGGCGCAACATCAACAAGGTCGTGGTCCTGCATTATAATATCCAGCTGCGTTCTGCAGGGATCTTGAGTGAAACAGGCCCCCTTATTTTCATTTGCGTGGAGTATTAAGTTGAGATCTCCCCGAGAATGAGGTTGTTGCTGTCTTCTGCATCTATGTCGGTTTGAAGAGAAGACCAGCAATGTGCTTTGTCCCTGTAGTGGTTGGGTGCATAGACGTTGTAGATGACTATTTTTTGATTACTTGTTAGATCCTCTAAAGTGACTTTGATCCAGAATTGACTGGTTGTATCAATTTGATGCCTCCAGGCAGTGTGATTCCAGAGAGTGGCGATTCCCCCTGAGGCTCCCCTAGAATCACAAATGCTCCCTTTATATTGCTTGAATTGATCAATAATCCCTCTCATTTCTTGGTGTCCTTGCTTTGTTTCTTGTAACAGTAATATTCCTGGTTTTTCCTGATTTATTAAATCTTTCAGGGCAGAGATTTTTGAGGGGTGCCCTAATCCCCTACTGTTCCAAGAGAGGACTTTCATCATTGGGTGAGCGAGGTACGGAGAGTTGCTCGCCCTCCTTGTTCTTTGAATGCCGCCTCCTTACTGTTTTGTCCCAAGATGTAAGTTTCTATGGGGTTTTGAGTGCCCATGGAGATGTCTTTTTGGGCGTTTTATTCTCTGTGTTGTTTGGTCGATCTCCTGCCAGGACCATGCTTCTTATGTACGTCCAGGTTGGCCCCATGCTCTTTGGAAGAGCTCCTGGTTGATCTGGGAGGGGGGGGGTCGCATGAAAGGGAGGCAGAAGGTTTTGGGGGGGGAGTGGGGGCAAGAGATTCCTCTTGGGAAGGGTGAAGAGAGTTGGGGGGGTCATCATCAAGGGAGATGGAGGAGAAGGGATTGGAAGATTCCAAGGATTTCATGGGAGGGGAGGGCGGAGGAGACGGAGAAGAGGAAGGAATAGGATTAGGTTTGAAGGGAGCAGAGATGGGAGCTGATTTGGGAGCTGATTTGGGAGGAGCTCCAGCTTGCGGGGTAGCAGCAGTCTTTTTCCTCTTAACTGTTTCCCATTGATTCTCGGTCTGTTCATTTTCAGTGTTAACATTTTTAGAGCAACGGTTAGCAAAGTGGCCGTATTCGTGACATACCTTGCATTTAAACGGGATTTGTTTGTAGTCCAGCTGCTGTATGTGTGTCCAGTCATCCACCTTCAGTTTGATTGCTTCCGGGAGACTTTTGCCAAGGTCAACTTCGACGCAGATACGCGCGCAGGCTTGCATATCGTCCTTGGGCTCACTCTTATCGATGTACTTCCCCACATCATTGCCAATGGCGCGAACCGAGTCATCCCCCCAACAATGGAGCGGGAGGTGCGGGAGCCGGACCCAGACCGGAACAGCATTAGGGACATCCAGCTCGGGATCGAAGTCTGGAGTCCATTTGTTCAGGTATAGCCCTCTGGATTCCATGAAATAAGGGTCGTTTCTGAAGATTAAGTCCTTGTCAGCTTTTGATTCGAAATGAAATGTGAAGTAGCCTTTCCCGCAGAAACGAATAGAGATTTTACCGCTGACTTTGTCTGCCCAATTTTTCTCAGTCCATCGCTGAACCGTCTTGGGAGATGGCCATAAGCCAGTAAATTGTCCAATGAGTCCACGCTCAGCAAGGGAAAGAGCGGCCATTCTTGGCAAAGCAGGGGGAAAAACGACCTCTTGCAGGCCGTCCAGCTTCTTGACAAACTTTTCCATCTGCAGCTCTTCCCGCTTGCTTGTTCTTCTTCTTCTTTGGACAATTGGTAGCATAATGTCCGTGATCATGGCAGTGAAAACACTTCACTTTCGCCTTATCCTGCTTCTTGCCCTTTGCACCAGAATGAGAGGTTTTCTTACCCTTCCCCTTCTTTGCTTTGGCAACCAAAGCACATTTTTCTTCATCAGCTCCCTTTGATGAAGATCCATCTCGAGTATTCCTCCTTATCTCCTCCTGCATGAGATATGCCCAAAGGCGCTCCCATCCCGACAGCTTCTCCCGACCATTGAAACTATCTTGATATGAGTGCCAAGCCTTCGTAAGACCAAGGAGAGCTAGGTAGACCATGTCCTCATCTTTGACAGTCACCCCCACACTTCCCAGCTCATCTCTGCATTGAGTGAACTTCGTGAGGTATTTGGCGATACTGTCACCTTTCTCCATCTTGATGTTTCTAAGCTTATCTTTGAGCGCCAGCTTCCTTTGGTCACTCTTACTCTGGAATAGATCTGTCCAAGCTTTCCACATTAAATATGGAGAAGCCTTTCCATGCAGGCTGGATACAATATGATCCTTGACGCCCTCCAACAGGATCCTTCGACACTTCGCCATCTTCTTTTGCCATGCTTCGACTTCAGCAGGATTAGTGGGCTTTTGGACATCCGTATCTACGAACTCCTTCAGACCATTATCTTCTAATACTGCCTCCATGCGATCCTTCCATGCAACATAATTCGAACTGCCTTCAAGAGCATATTCGAGTCGCAAACCGTTGAAAGACATTTTCAACAACGGCACCAAGAAACAACGCTAACTACCAAAATTTAGATTCACCTCAAGCTCACTTAGCTCTAGATCGTGAAAAATTATTTCAAGCACAAAGGTCAGCCCGCAGGCGTTTACGGACCTTTCACTTTTCAGAAGAAAGATGAATGGGAGGCTACACAGCCCGCATGCGGACTCACGTCACCGAAATAGTTTGTAATCAACGTGATCAATATCGCTTCAATGGCAAATTACCATGTAGAAATTTCTTTGAATAATGATTAATTATTCCACCGAGACTATCCGATCACATACAATTCAATTTATAATACGGCCACATAATCTCTTCCACTCAGATCATCACACATGCGGAAATAAAACAAGCGATAGCACATCAAATCATCATACACATTAACACGGTATGTATGGGGAAAGCTTATAGCTGAAAACCCCACAGCTATAGTGTATATTATAATGGAGAAAACATGTAACAAACTCGGTACAATACTCCTCACAAGTACTCAGTAATATCTCATGAAGTTACACACAAACTAGCTTGGTTTTGAACAAGTCACAGGTTCAAAACACACCCACTAATTGCCTGCCTCTATTGCGCAATCATGGCCTGTCTAAATAGAGATCCAAGGTTCGAATCTCCTTGGCTTGACAGCGCAATCATCATGGGCAATTCCTCCAAGTGTGGTGCAAATCTCATGCACAACTGATGTCGCCATTGATAGCTAACTCCACCCTTTCATCTACCTCTTTCACTGGTCTCCACTGAACTGTCCATGCATTGTAGTGAACTGATGTGTTCTTGAGTTGAATAATGAGTTACTAATTAATGAATTAAATAATATTTAATTCACTCCACTCATAACTAATTGATTAGCTAGTTAAACTAATCTCAACTAGTTCAACTAAAATAAACAGAACACAACTCCACTAGCTGTCTCATTAACTCCACCAAAATTCTGCCACAGAAGTCCTAACTGAAGTCAACCATGCACGATGCCATCAAAACCTTGGGAATAGTGTAATTCCTCTGTCAGATGCATGAGCCACTTCTGTATCTCGAACTGAAGTGCTCCAAGAGAGTAAATTGTTGTTTAGAGTCCAAATATTATTAAGGGTAAATAATATTTGACTTCCCTATTTTTAGGATAGGCAGTCTAAAAATAGACTCCGACCTATCGACCTATAGGTCACAAAAATAGATTCCCATCTATTTTTACCAACATGACCAATACTCCAAGAATAACATACTGCAACCCCTGGACCATGCTCCATATGTCTAAAAATAGACATAGTCTAAAAATAGACTTTGTGCTAGAATTCGCCTGCGGGCCCACTTAGTGAAGGCGACTTCATTTCACTAAGCTCCATCATCTTGATGCATTTTCAACACA
>JAXQQM020090390.1:0-219086 GCA_034641835.2 Pinus albicaulis | reverse complement strand
AAAATGACTCCAAAAGGTTTTAGACCCCAATTCTCCACCCACCATTAAAATGACCCTACAAGTTGATTCTTTCAGTTTTTTCACTCTATAAGCATCAAAATATATGACAAATAATATAATTATCCAATATAGATCAGTATTTAATAATTTGTTAAAATTATGAGTAAGATATACATCATGGAATTTGCAGTTCTCAGGCCAAGACCACGACATTGATATGTATCTGCTTCTCTCGCTGCATAGCTGAGAGGATGTATTTAGCATATTTTTCGCCTTTGCATTGGTTTCATATATCTTTCCAAAAATAGCCTTCAGCCCCTGCTTTGACAATTCATCTGCAACAGTATTCTTTTCATGATATATATGTTGACAAGTAATACCTGCAAAAACAGTTTTTAAATTCTCAATTCTGCAAAGCCAATGTGAAACCTCCTTATTTGCACATTCATATTCAACAATTTTTTATGAACAAATGACACCAATTGTGTCATGAATAATTCCGTCAAATTTAATGTATGCATTGTATGTTCTGAAGACTCCAATGTAATGGATGCATTGTATGTATTTTTTGCTTGTATATTTTTATGCTATTTGTCATAGTAATGTCATATAGTGTATGAAGTTTTTAAATTGTTTTTAATGAAGTTATATATATATATATATATATATATATATATATATATATAGAGAGAGAGAGAGAGAGAGAGAGATCTATATTTTGAATTATTTAAAATTTTTTGAATTTAGGTTCGTGCAGAAGATTTTTTTAATCCGAGGACTCTAGCGACGGAGATAGGAACATCCACGGCATTTGAACAAGTTGTCTTTAGTTCTTTTTTTTAATATTATTGTTCAAATAAGTTTATATATGTACACATGCATTTTCATTTGAAAGTTTTTAATTTATATAAATTATTTATGTATATATATATATATTTATATTTAACTGTACATGTATATTGTACAGGTTACCACTGCAGATGTTTCTATGGCAGAACCTGTTCATCAAATGGAGAGGGAACCTTACGAGGTATTGCATGATTTTTTTGTTATATTTTTTTTTTACATGAAGTTCTAGATATATATATTCTCATTCATTTTTAAAACTTCAAATTTTAATGTTCAAGTACATGTGCATTGTGTATGTAGGTTTCCTATTCATAGGATAGGGCGCGGACTGAGACCCAGACGCTAGATCCTCCATTTGATGGACATGATTTATAGTAGATTTGATTTCAAAATTTAGATGGTTTTAAAATTTGTTAAACTTGATACAGTTTGATACTTGTGAGATTTACAATTTTTGGACATCTTTTATTACATTGTTATTATATAATTTGTTTTATTTAATTTTTGGATGGTTTTAGTACTTTTGGCATGTGAATGTGAAGTAATGTTGTCATCTGAACTACATTTGGCATGTGATATTTAATGAAATTTAAATGTTTAATGTTTTAATGTTGCACAATATATAATCAAAAGGGTTTTAAAACTTAAAGTTTTGGATGGTTTCAATCTACAACTTAAAGTTTTGGATGGTTTCAATCTACATTTGCACATGTGGTAAATTGAAATGTTACTTATAACAAGATAATCTCCATTGATTTCATTGTATATGTTGATTTCTGATTTGATATAATTGCATGTATGATGGTACATTACTTGTAAAGTCATTGGATTAATAGTGTTCATTGATTTCAGTGTAAGCGCAAAAAATTATTGACAATGTAGAACGATTTTTGTGTTATAATAATTAAACCTAATAATATTGGAGAGAAAGAGAGACAAGGTATGGTGTTTACTACAAGAGTTTGAGCTAAATATTTAAATGGTTTATGATTTATGATTTTTATTTTCTTTTTAATATAATCGATATGGAAAGATGACAAAACTAATAAGGGTGACAATAAGAATATAAGAAGAACATAGTTTAAGATTGATCACAATAAATGCTATTTGTAATTGATTACATTCTAATTATTCACATTCTATCATTCAATATTATTACATTGTCACTTTGCATTCAAAAAATTTATTTGATCATTTTCCATTATTAAAGTTATTCTACAATATTTATCATCTCAACAAATTGAGGTAACTAAGAAAATTTAAAATTAAAATAACTTGATAAATCTCAAACATATTTAGCATATTTAAAATGGTTATATTAATATTAGATGTATTTACATATTATTGATAAAATTAATCATATGTTCCTCATATTATCGATAGTTTTTCCTTGGTTGCACACGACTGAAACCAACCTAGATCCATCTTAACTAGGGATCTATCAAGCGCCGAGAGGGATCAAATCTCTCGAGGTGCAAACCTTTCCTCAAGTTTTGCACTCAAAAAATAGGTTTGCACCTCTAGATATTTGATCCCTCTCGGCGCTTGATAGATCCATAGTTATGATGGATCTAGGAAGATAAATTTCTAAAAATAAGTAAGGGAAAAGCAACATAGGGAACAATTAGGAGTAGATTTAGGGCATAGGAAACAATTAGGAGTAAATTTAGGAACATGTGATAGTTGGGTGAGATAAAATCATATTTTAATAAAATAATGGGAATTTGTAGGAGAGACAAATAGTGGATATGACATGTATTTTGGTGAATAATCAAATTTATGGAATTAAACAATTAATTATTTTTGTATGTGAAAACAAGATTCACACCTAATACTCACCTAAAAGACTAAATTAAACACATTATTATTAAGGGGACGAGGAGCTTTCTAGGTTTTGAGCTCCCCATTGTTAGATGAGTGTCGTAATGGCATTCCATGTATTCTTGTGAGAACTTATGATATTGTGATATTCTAATTACGAAATAGTGATCTTGAGTACATGCTGGATAATGTAGTAGATAGGAACTTTTTTATAAGGGGAGATTAGGGATGTGACCAAATTCCTATCAGTGAAAAAATTTATCTTCACATTCCTATAACTCCATTGTAGCTTTGGGGGCCAAAGGTAAGAAGAGTACCTTGGAATTTCTTGGGTGAAAAACCAAGTAGGTCACCAACTTTGGTCTAGTGCATTGGAATTCATTAAAGAATTGGTCATTGGAGCTGCTTCAAGCTAGGAGTGAGCATCATCACCAACCTACATTTAATATTTTACACTCCCTAGGGTGAATGATACTTTAAATTGATTGAATAACTTAAACATGATTCTACCTTCAATGGATATAGTTTAAAGATGGGCATTCATGTATAATCTCAAAACGTTATTGTAAAATTTTTAGGTTATAAATTCTTGGTCACATGTAAATGGATGGAAGGAAGTATATTAAAATTTTTTTACTATAAATTCATATTATTGTTAATGTTAGTATATAATTTCTTGATTATATGTAATTAATAGGAATTTTTATATTGAAATTTTTTTACATAAAATAATTTAACATATTTAGAAGAAAAAATAGGGGTGAAAATTTGGGGCTATAAACTATGGATGCTACATAAACTATACTTGTAATCATACATGCAATTATATCAAATCAGAAATCAACATATACAATGAAATCAAATCCCTTGTTTTGTTACAAGAAATGTAACAAGGGAGTTGAGTTTCAATCTAGATGGTTTCAATCTACATTTCAATCCAAGACAAGTAACATTTTTCATCAATGCACATTGAACATATCTGACCATTGGACAAGCAAATTTTGTACTAGATTTTCAATCAGGATTAGAGATGTGGGTCAAATCCCACCAAAAGTCGGAGAAGTGCTTCGAGTCTCTCGTTTGAAAGGAATTTTTGTACAACACTATACTGCAGATGATTTATTTACATTGTGTCCATACTTTTTACCAGAAAATCCAACAAGTTTTTCATTAATGCACATAGAAAAACTAGTTCCAATTAATTGCATTCTAGAACATATATTTTGAATACGTAAATAATTTTTCATTAGTAAAACTAGAACAATTAATTTCATTCTAGAACATATATATATATGGGTGAAAATGTGAAGCTGGGTTACACTTTTTGCCCTTTTTTAAGAAAAAAATTTCATTTTTTTCGGTTCTTCAATTGTCTGCAAACTATAACAATTTTTCTGTGTAGAATTTAATTTTGCGATAAAAATAAAAGTTGTGAGAAATTTTGTTAGCTTTCTATTACTTATTTTTTGAAATTTTTTTATGCAGATTTGATATGTCAACTTAGCGTTTCTTTGAGTGTGTGTTTCTTAACAATCAAAGGATTCATAAGAAGTCATGTTATGACGCAATGTTGTAATCATTGAAAATTTGTGTTTTTGAGAAAACAAAATGTGTTACAACAATCTAGACAGAGTCTACTTTGGTTTCGTCATATTTACAAAGCCAATGGATGCATATCATAATTACTAGAATTTTTTGAACTGGTCCCAAACGAAAAACTGCGTTTTTTGGATATGTTTCGCGTTGCAAGAAATTTCTTAACATATAAGTTATAAAATAAAAATCTAAAAGCTACCCATTAGAGAAGACGGACCAATGTAATGCCCCATAAGTTTTTCAATTTTTTTTACAATGTATTTTGGGAGATACAAAATTTTGATTTCACTGAATCACAATGACCCTCAGAAATTGCTTGCACCCATTTTATTAGAAAAATAATTAAAATTAATAAACGTTTATGAAAATCCATAAAAGTTATATTTCCTGAAATTAGATTCAATTCTGAAAATGCTTGTCTTAGTTCCGATAGTTAATTAACAACCTTTCATGGAGTTTAATCAGTCCAAAGTTGCAAAACCGTATTCAGAGCCTGGTTTTTGCGTAATTGGTGACGCGTTAGTTCGGCCGAACTTTTAATCTAAGTTCGGTCCTGAGAATAATAAACCCAGTGCCTTGCTCTTCACATCATCAGCTAGCCACTGGCGTCTGTGAGCTTTCTCTTTGATGTGTTTCTGATTAGCGGGACTTAGTTGAGGCACAAGGATTAGGCATACCTGTAAAGGGCCTAAGTAATACAAAGGGTACCCACGGAACTGGTTCAATATTCCCTTGCATCATTATTCGGACTCAGACTATTGTGGTGATATTGACAGAGATGCTGGATTCTACCAGTGGTTCGCCATTTGTTGTAGCCGCTACAACACCACCCAAAATTTTGGGTATATTTGAAATTTCGGGTTCCCCCTCTGCTCGCTTAGGCGTTAAAGTCTTCCACCCGACCTACAATCATCTGCATCCCGCCGACCTATCCCCAACCCCTCATGATTTGCCTCGCCATCATGATCCGATGTCATCGTTGCAATCACACCATATGTGGGAAGGATCATCCAGCGTGCGCCCGAACACTCTTGTCGCAGTCACGCCAAGTGTAGCGAGGCTGCCATGCATACGTTTAAATGGAAACCTTTTGTGTATTGATGAGTAAAAGCCCTCCTGCTGTAGGTCATTAAGCATGTTTCTTGAACACTTCTCTTAAGATTGTTAATTTCATGTGTTTCATCTGTGGTCATCGTTATTGAAGAGTAATTATGATGTTGTAATATTCCACACAGGGGTCTGAAGTCATCGTTTTTGTTTGTGCAATTAATTAATGTTGCCCCATTATTATTATTATTCAAATCATGAAGACATGTAACCTGGGTTATTTTATTGCAGGAAGAACCTCTCTGTTTGCACATAAGAGCCAAGGTTTTCCCCAGCAAACAAGGAGACCATTTTCAAAACAAGTAGATGCTGGCGAAACTCCAAGGAACTCACTGATCTGCCCAAGGTCGTAGGTCGCAAATCTGCTGAGGTCACAGGTCGCAAATCTGCTGAGGTCGCAGGTCGCAAATATGCTGAGGTCGCAGGTCGCAAATCTGCGTAGGTCGCAGGTCGCCAATCTGTTGAGGTCGCAGGTCGCAGGTCGCAAATTTGCCTAAGTCGCAGGTCGCAAGTTTACCAAGGTCGCAGGTCGCAAATTCAACGAGGTCGCGAGGTCGCAAATTCAACGAGGTCGCGAGGTCGCAAATACAAGGAGGTCGCAAGGTCGCACATCTGTCAAGGTCGCGAGGTCGCACGACTGCCCAAGGTCGCAGGTCGCAACATCTGCCGAGGTCGCAGGTCGCAATATCCGTCGAGGTCGCAGGTTGCAAATCCCAGGAGGTCGCAAGGTCACACATTGCCCCGGGTCACAAGTCGCGGAGGTCGCCAGGTCGCGAAGTCGCACCCCTTGGTAAATGCCCGACGGCGCGACCCAGCGACTAGGTCGCAGGTCGCAACAACGGCTCAGGTCGCAGGTCACAAAAATACTGGGTCGCAAGGAAGTCCAACCGTCGGGAAGCGGAAAAGTCAGGAACCCCAGAGGGAAGAACCTCTCTGTTTGCACATAAGAGCCAAGGTTTTCCCCAGCAAACAAGGAGACCATTTTCAAAACAAGTAGATGCTGGCGAAGCTCCAAGGAACTCACTGATCTGCCCAAGGTCGCAGGTCGCAAATCTGCTGAGGTCGCAGGTCGCAAATTTGCTGAGGTCGCAGGTCGCAAATCTGTTGAGGTCGCAGATCGAAAATCTGCTTAGGTCGCAGGTCACCAATCTGCTGAGGTCGCAGGTCGCAGGTCGCAAATTTGCCTAAGTCGTAGGTCACAAGTTTACCAAGGTCGCAGGTCGCAAATTCAAGGAGGTCGCAAGGTCACACATCTCCAAGGTCGCGAGGTCGCACAACTGCCCAAGATCGCAGGTCGCAACATCTGCCAAGGTCGCAGGTCGCAAATCCAATGAGGTCGCAGGTCGCAAATCCAATGAGGTCTCAAGTTCGCACATCTGCCTAGGTCGCGAGGTCGCAAATCCAAGGAGGTCGCAAGGTCGCACATCTCCAAGGTCGCGAGGTCGCACTCGCAGGTCGCAAATTCAAGGAGGTCGCAAGGTCGCACATCTCCAAGGTCGCGAGGTCGCACAACTGCCCAAGGTCGCAGGTCGCAAAAAATACTGGGTCGCAAGGAAGCCCAACCGTCGGGAAGCTGAAAAGTCAGGGACCCCAAAGGGCAAGCTTTGCCCTATAAATACTTCCTTCGGGAACTTGTAAAAGGGCTTTTCTTTTTTGGAAACTCAAGAGCTACATGGCATTGTATTGAAAGATTATACACTTGAGCATATGAATATAGATTCTTGTTAAAACACCCTATGGTTATGATGTGTTTTGTTGTGCGAACACTGTGTGTATTCCTTGTACAGTTTCAGAACATCCTATGATTAATGAAGCTGCACTCTTCATGTCATCATTTATGCGTCATGGCTATCTGTGTTGTATCAATGATGTTCATTTTGTCATCTGTTCTATTAATGAATGTTAATGAACTATTTTGTTAGCATTTCGTTTTATCTTTCAGGAAGTAAAGAGGTATCTTATCATTAAGAACTATTTCTTTTGTGATCAGACTATCTTATAAGCATTACCCCCAAAATATGTGTTGCTAATGACATCTCTTGAGGTGTACGTGCTTTATCTATAATCTTGCTACGCATAGTGTTTGATTCGTGTTTAACACATCAATCCTGTATTTTGTATCATGTGAATAAGTGTATGTCCGCAGGTTCAAACAGGTTCTTTTGAGACCGAAGGGAAGTCGTCTTAAGTGGTAGCCGGACCCACACCCCGGACGGGATCCGTACTCCAAACGGTTCAAGGTCTAATTGGGACTTTCTACCGGGGAGATCCCCTACTGTTGGCCGGACAAGTTTTCCCGTCAACACAACCATACAAAGATAGACTTGGAGAAAATGTTAAAAAAATAATATATGAATATTGGAAGAACAATTCGCGTGTTTCACCAACTGCAAGGCATGTGATGCGAAGAAGAATAGCACGAAATCAGTACGAAGAACATGAAAAACATCTCTTGGAAACCACTCAGATAGAGTTATTCAACAAGTTCAAAGAAGAGAATTGTCAAATTCATGTTTCACTCAGTGCTTTTGTTCAACAAAAACCATGGTATGTAAAACCTATCACCGTACGCGACACTTGTTGTTGTCGTTATCATGTGGAATTTGAGTTATATTATGACACATTCCTTGATTTCGGTAGAAAATTATGGAAGGATTCACCTCCTCCTTCCACTATCCATGATTTCATATCTCAAATTCTATGTGAAAAAGAAAGCGATGAACTATTTTACAAAAAGAAATGTGTTGGTGGTAAAAAATGCGATGATTGTGGACATTTGACTAAATTTCAAAACAAATATCGTATTGATATAAATGATCAATCATTGTCCAACATGAAAGTGAAATGGAAGAGATATGAATATAGCGATACATCGATTCAAGGTGAAAATAGTGTTAAAATAATTGAATTACTAGAAGACGAAATTTTTCTGATAGACTTTTCTAGAAAGTTTGAGGCAGAAATTTACAAATATACCAAGCATTCCCATAGAGCTCGATGGCAAGACTTGCAATTCAAAAAATCTCGTGAATTTTTTCCACCAGGGACCATTTTGTCAGTGATTGATTTTGCAGAAAACTACACATTTTTTCCACAAAAAGAAATTTAGAGTGAATACTATCATTCTGACCAAGTCTCCATGCTCGTCCATATTCTATATAGACATGCTGAACAAAATGTCGATCATATAGAAAGCACGAGTGAAAATTGACATATCATTAAAGAATATCACTTTTATATCAGTGAAGATCGTACACATGATACATGTTTTGTACAACATTGTTTTGGAAGAATTTATGATTCATTGAAAAATCGTGGAATAACATTCAATGAACATTGGATATGGTCAGACGGATGCGCAGGTCAATTCAAATATGCACGATCATTCTTTTGGTTGTGTTGTCTTCATAAGAAAACCTGCATTAAACATTGTTGGAATTTCTTTGAGACTGGCCATGGAAAAGGAGAACATGACGGTGCAGGAGCATGCATAAAACGAGTACTTTGAAGATATCAAATGAACCACTCTGCAAGCCGACTTGTGAACGCTGAAGAAGTTGTTCAATGGTGCATCGTTGCTCTAAGCCATGAGAGAAACCCATCAAGAGAAGTGTGAAGGTACATTCAATTTAATTTATATTGGAAATCTAATTTTAAACATTGTACATTTATCATGCAATGATTATCTTTGATTGTATTTTGATATCATATTTACAAATTCTTCTTCTAATTTTCCATATAAAGGTTTTTCTAGCATATTGAAATCGAAGACGTAGATAGATCAATTGGAAATGAAGTTGAAACAATAAAAAGGACTCGAAAATTGCATTCAATTCAAACAAAGTCATCCAGAAAT
The DNA here is from genome assembly GCA_034641835.2 of Pinus albicaulis. Taxonomy (NCBI): domain Eukaryota; kingdom Viridiplantae; phylum Streptophyta; class Pinopsida; order Pinales; family Pinaceae; genus Pinus; species Pinus albicaulis. The sequence goes on along the minus strand of JAXQQM020090390.1, from coordinate 209,857 downwards.
GTGTTTGCATTGGATAAAAGAAAATATTCTTGTTTTTGTGATGTTTGCATAGACAACACAAAATCCAATGACGTTTGTGAAAACAAAATGTATGTGAACGATTGGAAACATACAGAGCTAAATACAAAGGGAAAAATGTCTGTTGCAATGTTTGAATAAATGAAATCAGAGGAAACTACAATATCATCTGATGGTGATCAATTTTCTGATCTTGTTAGAGAAGGTAACATTTGAATTACTTTCTAATGATTTAAAGATCTAGAAATAAATTTAAATATGCATAATTTTGTTAAATTCATTTTATTGTGCAGGAGATGTTTTTGCTGTAATTGCACCTATTGACAACGATGAAAATGTGAAGTATTATTTGATGTGTTGCACTGAACGAAAAATGAAATTATTACAGAACTATGAAGATCGCGGATTTCAGTATGACAAAGGGTTTATTATACCGAAAGGTTATTTTTTCAGACAAACTCATGGTTCAAAATATAAAGTTGTGATGAATACCTTTTGTGTGTGTTGCACATCATGGAGATCAAAATATTGCTCCATTTGTAGTATCCATGTTACCATATCATTGCCATCAAAATTCCTCATATTGATCTTTGGAATGTGGTGGTTCTTAAACCCAACATTGGAGTTTATAAAATCGTAATTCCTATTCCTTTTGTCTTCATCATGATTTTCATGGATTTCCTTGTCATCACTCGGAATCCTTTCTTCTAACAACTTTTACAAAGCTTCCTTTAATCACCTTATCTTGACATTCATCATTGCTTCCATGTATTCTTTTAAACCATCAGTCAAAAATTCCATGTCCCCTTTTATACCATCTATCTCAACATTCATCGTGGCTTCCAATCCATTTTTTGTTACTTTTTGCAAGAGAGAGGTTTGTTTCACTCTGTCTCCTAAATTTGATATATCATGCTCATTTCTTCCTCTTCTTCATGTATCATAGAAGAGGTATAGTTGGTTACTGGGTGTGCCCATTTTTTTGTTTCAAGGAATTTTGGAATCAAACAATGATATACATGCTTCACTATGCCCCTGGAATCACTTCAAACTGATTTTTCAAACAAAAGTTATGAAACATTTAAAAAAATACACACCCTTTTCTTGCTTCTTAGGACCTCGATATTGAAATTGATGTATCTTTGTAATTTTGGATCACAAAGATCTGAAATTTTGTCGTTTAGGAGACCTATAAGTCTTATCTCCAATCCCACATGTCAAACCCACATTGGATTCTTCAAGTCTTCAAGAAATAGTTATGCCTAATTTCCCACGATGGCCTAATTATAGATTATAGACTGGTTTAGTAGAGCATGTTGGCCACCTATAAAATTTGTTCTATCAAAAGATGGCCAAAACATTGTTTAGCCTTCAAGAAACAATTTATTGCCAAAATGTTATCTCTTGAAGCCTCTGGAAGATCTCATGCCCTTGTCTAAAAACCTTCACCGCTGTTTCCCTTCAAAACTCAAAAAATCTGCTGATTTTATGAGAAAGAACTGCTGCAAAATCCCCTTGTCTCCCCTTCCCCACTCAGAAACTAACCTTCATTTTTACTCTTTTTTTCCCCATCATTTCCCCTTCATATAATCCACCTTGCATAGTTTAAAACTCCTTTTTAGACTATATCTAAACCCCCAAAACCTTTTGAAAACCATTGAAAATCTATGAAAAAACCCATTTTTTATTAAGAGTTTAAGCCCCTTTGGGCCAAGTCTCAACCACTTCACCACCATGCGCCTTGGTGCTGGAACCAAACGCTAAACCTTTCGACGCTTATCGCATCGGAGAAAATCCAAAGCACGCAAGTCTGTTTCATTGTGTTAACAAAAGCCCCGATGCGATTAGCTCTTTGTTCGTAACCCCCGATCATGTTGTTATCTCATATAACCCTTTGGGCCCGCAATCGGGTGCTAAACCATTTTGAAAATCCATCTCCGATCCGTTATTTCTTTTGTATATCAAAAAACCTATTTACCCAAAGTTTTGGTCTAAATGTGCCGAGTTATGTTTTTTAAATGAAAATGGGTTGATTGAAAGACCGCATCAAACTTCCGATGCGATTAAATCCCATATATATATATACCCCACCCCCTTCGCTTTCATCCCATATAACTTACACCTCGGGACCAAGTGTTGAAGTCCCGAAGCGCTTAATCGCATCAGGGATTTTTTACAATGGGTTGATTGAAAAGCCTTACTCCGAAGTTCCGATGCGATTGGCCCTTTGTTATATAACGCCCCAGGCCTATTATTGTTCCATATAACTAAATGCCCCATAATTGGGCACCATGACCATTCCGTGTATATATATTAATTCGCCTGACAGTAAAACTTTGTTTTATATTGAAAATTTGGGTTTTTCATATGTTTCAAAAGGTTTCCGCTGGAGCACAATTGAAATGATATTGACCGTTGATCTAAGTCCGATCAAACGGTCAACGCTTAATCGCATCGGCCCTCCCGATCGCATAATCGCATCAACGATTTTCATCGCACCCTTATTCTCCTCCTGCCAATTGTGATCCTTCGATTGGATCTGGACCATCCACGTGTCCAGATCAGATAGCCCAGATCTTTTCTGCATGCTTTCATCACCTTTCGCCCTTCCACTTTATGTCTTTCGATTAATCCCCACTGTCGATCTCCGCGCGATCGACGAATCTGATTTATTCTTTTCCTCCACTCCTTTTTGACCTCTTCTAAATGAATCCCAACCATTGGATGATGCCATCCAACGGCCCTGCTCTCTCCCCACGCCCTCTAAAGCAGTTTACCCAAAAACGCAGGATTTTATAATATAGTTCTGTATTTTGCAGGTTTGAATGGTTTTTCCATTATAATGAAGAAAGGCTGAAGGCCGGGAATGATGATTCCAGTGCCTTTGAATCATCAAAGGGAACCATTTTCTGGGCTCAAACTCCACGACGTCAATGTTTCATGAGGCATTGATGCCATATGAGCCCTGCGCGGCCTGCACATCAACAAGACACAACAATGCATAAAAGAAACAAAGAGTATCAGTGTTTGAAGATTTCCTCGCACAGTTTGAATGATTAAGGCATACATTCAACAAATCAAAATCCTAAATCCACAGATTAAAGAATCATAAAGACCAGAAGACACAGGATAAGCCTGATCAGACCTAAAACACAGATCTCAAGTAACTTAAAGTTGTTTTGCGAAGAGACAAAGACAACTGTCGATCCGAGAAAGCTTCCACCGCCCCAAGTAGAGGCTAATCGAACCCTCTCCAGCTCTTAAAGACACCTGTAGCCTCACAGTAATCAAAGAAGGCTTAGTCGTTATTTGAAACAAGAAGTGTTTGTCCGAAGATAGCTGAACAATTAATACAAATCAAAGATCTTATCTTTAATTGTCGGCAAAACTATTTTTTATATTAAGAACAGCCCAGAAACAAATCTTTTCGATCATTAGGCCTCGGAGAGTAGAAACAGAGTTACTTCAACATGACACCGAGCCTCAAAAGTTAACAAAGTCTCTCACCGAGCTTAATTCATAAATGTACATCAATTTGATACAGATAGGTCATCTGTAAATTACTTCATCGAGCCCCTCAAAGGCCGAGGAGTCATTAGTTTGTATTAATTGACCCAGGAGATCTTTTATCAGATCCCACCTCCTCATTCTTCTATAAATACTTCTGTAGAAGATGAGCAAATGTTGGTCTCTGGACATTTGAATGCATGTAATAGTTTCTGAAGCTACTGATGCCCTGTTTACAACTTGAAGATACATAAGCTGGTATGAGAAGTTTGAAGTTGTAGAGACCCACCGGGCTTGCTGAATGTAACTGGTTTGAACATCAAATACAAGCTGCTGATTTATGGGATCCTAATTTATGTCAATGGTGATGTGTTCCTCACTGTTAATAGTTATTTTCATTAATGTTTTCAATCTTTCCACTTCTCTGATAAAGAGCAGCAAACATAGAGCTAGGATTTACTCTCAACGGTACCCTACTCTTACTGAAAGCTTTATTTCTATGTTTTCTTCATTCGAACGTTCTCTTTGAAGAGTATATTAAAGCAGGTTAGTTTAAAAGCACTTGCCTGATCTAGATTGCCCTTTGTGATTATCATATGTGTTTTCCTTTAGAATATGCTGAAAGCAGGATAGTTTAGAAGCACTTACCTGATCTTAAGCTGTTTGAACTATTTTTAAATGTTTTCTAACTGAAAGTATTTCAATGCAGGCTAGTTTAAAATCACTTACCTGATCTCAGAATACTTTTATGTTTTTCCTTAAGTACATGCCGAAGCAAGATAGTTTGAAAGCACTTACTTGATATTAGGCTATTCACTGTTCTTCATTTGTTTTGCTCTTCATTTCCTATCTGTTTCATTCCATAAAATCAACTTAAGAGATCATGTTGACATAAGTGACTTGCCCCATTGATCCTTCTTGAACCTTGCTATCCAATTAAAATCCTCCTATGACTCCATAGCCCAATGGGTTAAAGTTGTCTTTGCCTTTTCTGTTAGCCAAATCATTCCTTCACTTGCAGACATCTTCACCCTTTATTTTGAACTGCTTTCACCTTCATCATGTCTTTGTGCAACCAAAAACAAACAAACAAAACCCATGCTCTTCATAACTAGCCTAATATCATAACCCAAAAACCTTAAAGATAAATCCCATCCTTGCACTTATCGGAGAGATCCCTCTCCGGATTCAGGAGGGCTAGATCCTTGAATCCTAAAGCGGTTTGATGTTCCCCTGCAGTTGGACTTTGGCCAATCTTGCTAATTACAGGGTGCTAACATAATGGCGACTCCACTGGGGAGATTTTTGAGTTCATAGTTGCTTGGCGAGCTTTTATAAACTCTTTTAGTTTTCCATACAACCACATAAACTCAGAAAACCCAAAAATATCTCAGATTGGTAGTCAATAAACATGGTAGTGGACCAAAAACGTTTTACCTCCAAAGGAGCTAAAAACTTTCACTTGGCGACTCCACAATCCTACAGACCTTATGACTCCACTGGGAGGGCCCATAATCATTATAAAATCATTCAAACTCAGTAAGAGGGCTTTGGATTAAAGTCTTCTTAGCAAAAGATCAGTTAAACCTCTCAAATATTGTCATATCTGGTTAACATCTTTCTTTTTTAGTCGAGTCTGAAAAACAAAACCATAGTGGCTCCTAGAAAGATTCATACTAGAGCCTATCCTGACCCTAACCCACCTGAGACAGTTGATGACCCTGAAAGATTACTTAGGAAGCCTCCTAAATTATCAACTATTTTCAAACCACCCTTGAGAGCTAACTCAGTTCCTGAAAACCTTGCAGCTCTACAGCAATCACAAGTAGATCTAAGGAATCCAATTAGAACACGATCACTCTACGATTTAGATTAGCTAGATTTAGAGTCTTCACTTTTATCCCCGGAACAAAGTGAACATCCTGGTAGTAGAGAAACCACACCACCGGATTTACATTTCCTTCTTAATTTAGGTGTCTCTCATCCAAGATCAGCTCAGCAATCTATCGTTGTTCCATCCACATCTGTCCAAACCACTCCACTCCAGCCCACTGTCCCTTTTGTTAATCCATCTCTTGTGAATCCACCTCCACCTCCAATCATGGAAGCATGGTATACTCCCTTGGTGCTGCCCCAGCCTTTAGCTCCTTTACCCATTGAATATCAGACTAAGATTTCTCATTTCACTGGTAAAGAACCCACCACCACTCAACACCATGTAGATAGAATGGGAGATGCCTTTGACTACATGGAAATAGAGGATGAAACAATTAAGATGAGGATCTTCGCTCAGAGTTTAGGAGGAGAAGTGAAGAAGTGGTTTAAAGCTCTACCTCCTAATAGTATTATTGATCTTCCCGCCTTACATCAAACTTTCATAAACAAATGGGAAGTTAGAAGCAATCCTCTCCAAATCCTAGATGAATATAAGAATCTTAAAAGAAATCCAGGAGAGGGTGTCTAGGACTATTCTACCAGATTTAGCAGTATCTACAATGCTCTTCCACCACACATGAAACCTCCCCAAGGAATGGCCCTATCTAAATACCTTGAAGGCTTTGATGTTGATATGGCCTACCAGCTGAGGGAGAGAGATTATAATACATTAGAAGACATACAGAAAGGAGCAGTGAGTTTTGAGGTAAACCTAATTGAGAAAAAAGCCAGGATGAGGGATGAGAAAAAGGTAACCTATAGGGATGACAACACAACTTCTGCATCTGATCCCAAATATGATAGTCTAGCTAAAACCATGGAGAGACTAGGAAAAATGGTAGAAAACTTGACTATCCAAGTCAAAAATCAAAACAGGAACCAAAATCAAAACCAGAACTTTAGGAGAAATAACCCCCCAAATAGAAAAAGAGACTCTGATCAAAAGGTCATCCCTCCATTTCAAGAGAACTTCCTTGATGAGGATGAAGGAATAATAGAAGAGTCAGAGGAAACTAACATGAATATGATGGATGTGGATGAACTAGACCATACCTTCCCCATAGAAGAAAACCAAGCCTCGTACTCATGTTGGAACGAGGAAGGGTTGGAAACTGAGGACTACAGGTTAGGATTCGAAAATGCCATCATGCAGATCCGAGAAAAATATGACCTCAGGAGAAAAAAGAATACAGATGATCCAAAATCAAAGGCTTCTGAAATCACCATTAAGAAAAAGCCTGGAAAGACTCCTACAGTGACTGTTGAAAGCAGTAAACCGACACCTGAGAGTTCTGGTAAAAACAAATATAAGGACATCCTAACTAGTGACAAATCAAGTCAAGAACCTAGTAGCACTAACATTCCAGCTAATGCTCCTGATAAAACAGCTTCAAACATTGTACAGACTGAAAATTAGCAACCCAATATTGCTAATAAAACGGTGCCCAACGAGACAGAATTGAATCTTTCAAAGAGTCAGTCTCCTTTTAATTTGGAAAGTGAGATTTCCAAAATTAAAATTTCGGTCCCTCTTATTGAGTTGGCCACCTAGGATGTATATAAGAGTCAAATTTTGAAAGCTTTAAAATTAGGAGAAAATGGTGACACTGTCAATTTGAATGATGAGCAACCAACTCTCTTGTTCGGTCCAAAAATTGAAGGGAAATTTCAAGAAGGGGTAGTACCCCCTTTTTATGTCAGCTTAAATATACATGATAAAATCTTGCATAATGCTATGCATGACTCGGGAGCTTCACACAACCTTATGCCAAAGGTGATAATGGAAAGGCTAGGACTAGAAATATCCAGACCTTACAAGGATTTATATTCTTTTGACTCTAGCAGAGTGAAGTGCCTTGGCCTAATTAAAGACCTTTGTGTCAATTTGACTCAAATCCCAGCCAAGTGCATGGTTATGGATGTTGTAGTGGCTGATGTGCCTCCTAAGTATGGCATGTTTTTGTCAAGATCATGGGGTGCCAAGCTGTAAGGTACACTGTAGATGGATGGTACATATGCCACTATCTCTATCTTTAGCCAGCTTAGAAGACTATATAGAGTGGCGCACATGAAATTCATGGTCACTAGCCTAGAAAAGCCTGAAAATTCTCCCATTTACTCTATCCATACTGACCTGGATTCGTTTATTCTTTACAATGATGAATCCTCAAATAAGCCAAAGCTAGAAGACAACGATTCAGATAACCAGTTAGAGGCCCCAAATCTGGAAATAATGGAAGTTCTAGATATGGAGGAAAACAAGAGAGAAACTTTTGAACAGTGCGTTCAAACAACAAACCATAGTGAAAAAAGTCAAGAATGTGAACAACAGATTACCCATCACTCTGAACTCTATGAAAATCCTGAAAAACTAGACCCATCGTGACATGGTGTGGGTCCCACAACAGAACATAATGATGAACAAGGTAATAAGAATCAAAACGATGTTAACCATCCCTTATGGTGCATGAACTTCAACGGGTCTTGCACTAAAAAGAGTGCGGGAGCTGGGGTGTGGTTGGTTGACACTGAAAACAATTACTTCGAGAGCCATGCTTTCAGGCTAGATTTCCCATGCACTAATAATATCACAGAGTATGAGGCTCTCATCCTAGGATTGTGTATTTTGAAAGAGCTAGGAGCCAAGAAGATAATTATTCATGGGGACTCAGAATTAGTCATCAAACAGCTAAGTGGAGAATATGCCGTTAAACATCCCAAACTAATGGTATACCGAAATAATGCCATAGATTTCCTGAAAACGTTTGCAAAATATGAACTCGTGTTTGTCCCAAGGATTCAAAACATAATTGCAAACGGATTGGCCTACACTGCTAGCTCATGCCAGGAATCACCTAGTGACAAACAGATCACCATTCGAACAAAATATAGACCTGCAGTGCTAGACAATGAGAAATATTAGCAGGTCTTTGAGGACGAAAAACAGATAGAGGATTTCCTGCTTGGCAGAAACGAGTTTGAATTACCTGATTCATATTCTAAATCCGATGAAAATCGCCTAAACAAAGAGCCCCCTGAATAAGAAAAACCGTCTGGTCCCGTAAACATCAACATGTTGACTAAAAAACTTGGAACTCATACTGAAGAGTACGAGGACACAGAAAATGAAGACATGGAGGTATTGTCATCAAAAGACAAGAACATACCTAGGGGGCTAGCACCATTAGAGGACCTTTTTTATTTTAACGACATGGCAAAGAAACCCACAGTAGAATACATAGAATCTGATGTCGAGGAATGCAACGTAGGCACCAAGGATAAGCCTAAAATGATTAAAATAGCTATGTCCTTGCCAATAAACATGAGAAAGAAATACATTGACTTGTTTAAAGAGTTTGTTGATGTGTTTTCTTGGAGCTATGAAGATTTAAAAGCCTACGACACAGAAATCATCTAGCAAAAGATCCCATTGAAAGAAAACCAAAAACCCTTTAGGAAAAAACTGCATCGGATTAACCCAATGCAACTCCCTCTAGTGGAAAAGGAAATCAAGAAAATGTATGAGGCAGGAATCATCGTGCCTGTAAGGTTTTCAGATTGGGTTTCTAACCTTGTAGCTATGAGGAAAAAGACAGGAGAAATCAGACTGTGCATTGATTTCAGAAACCTTAACAGAGCCTCCCTAAAGGACAATTACCCTTTACCCAAAATGGAACACATTCTACAAAGGGTAGTTGGTTCAAAGAGGATTTCTCTGTTAGATGGTTTTTCAGGGTATAACCAAGTTTTAGTACTCCCAGAAGGCCAACTCAAAACAACTTTCACCACTCCTTGGGGCACTTTCATGTATGTGAAAATGCCTTTTGGATTGATGAATGCTGGGGCCACTTTCCAAAGGGCCATGGACATTTCATTTTTAGAGGAGATAGGGCACTTCATTGTAATTTACCTGGATGACATAACAGTTTATTCCAAAACTGATGAAGAACACCTGAAACATCTAAGAAAGGTCCTTGAAAAGTGCAGAAGGTTTGGACTATCTTTAAATCCCAAAAAGACAGTGTTTGGCCTACAAGAGGGTAAACTCCTTGGCCATATTATATCAGAAAAGGGGATTAAAATAGATCCAAAAAGAGTTGAGGGAATACTACAAATTAGCCAACCAAGGAACATAAAATAATTGTAGTCCTTTATTGGAAAGATTAACTTCTTAAGGAAGTTTATTCCCAACTTAGCAGAGCTCCTTAGGAACATGACTAATATGCTCAAGAAAGAAGTGGGAGTGAAGTGGACTGCAGAAGCCAGAAGATCCTTTGAATTGGTAAAACATGCACTCACCCGGGCACCAATCCTAATCAGCCCGGACTTTTCAAAAGGGTTCCTTATTTTCTCCTTTGCCTCAGAACATACCGTGGCTGCAGTCCTGTTGCAGAAAAACCCAGAGGGACAGGAACAACCTATTTCTTTTTTCAGCAAGGCTTTAAGGGATGCACCCTTGAAATATAACATAATGGAAAAATAGGCCTATGCTTTGTTAAAGGCCTTAAAAGACTTCAGGGTGTATATTCTGCATTCTCACATCATTGCTTATGTGCCTAACCTGGTGGTGAAAGACATCTTGTCACAAGACCTAGATGGAAAGAGGGGCAAATGGATTGCTGTAATATTAGAATATGATCTGGAAATTAAACCCACCAAACTCATTAAAGGTCAGGGCTTGGCTCAATTAATGGCTGAAACCAATCTACAAGCCCTTGACATTAACATGGTAGATGCCTTGGATGAACACGAAGAATTACCTGCTCCCACTATGGAAGAACAATTCCAAAACTCACCTTGATATGCTGACATTTTGTATGTACTTACAAATCTTAATGCTCCTCCTGATTTATCAAAAAAAAAGCAAGGTTGTTAAAGTTGAAAGCTAGGAATTATTGCATTTTGAATGAATGTTTATATTGGAAAAATGCTAATGGTTTATTACTTAAATGTTTGCCTGAAGTTGATGTAGAGAGGATCAAGCATGAATTCCATGAAGGAGAGTGTGGAGGTCATCTCTACTGGAAAACCACAGCCAATAAAATCCTTAGAGTTGGCTATCACTGGCCCACCCTCTTCCAAGATGTCCATAAAATGATAGTTGCCTGTCACAAATGCCAAATTTTTGAGGGTAAAGGAAAACTCCTTTCTTTACCATTACAGCCTATCACTGTTGAAGCTCCTTTTCAATAGTGGGGCCTAGATTTCATAGGAGAAATCCATCCTGCTTCGTCTGCACAACACAAATGGATTCTCACAGCCACTGACTACTTCACAAAGTGGATAGAGGCCATCCCTTCTAGGAATGCCACAGATTCTGTCATTATAAAATTTCTTGAAGACCATATCCTGTCTAGATTCGGCTTCCCTAGGAAGATTATTACTGATAATGCTACTGCTTTTGGTTCCAAAAAGATGATTGATTTTTGTCATAGGTATCAGATTACACTTGGTCATTATACTGCTTATTACCCTCAAGGTAATGGGTTAGCAGAATCATCAAATAAAATTTTGGTAACCATCATCAAGAAGCTTCTTGAAGAGAATAAAAAATCATGGCATAACAAGTTGGTGCATGCTCTGTGGGCAGACAGATTGACCACAAAGAATTCCATTGGAATGTCCCCTTACCAGCTTGTTTATGGAGCAGATGCAGTGTTTCCTACCAGCCTAGGTGTACCAATGATAAAATTAGTCCAAGAAATACAGTCAGAAGAGGACAACATGATAAGGAGGATTAATCAGACAATACATCTCCAGTAGACAAGGGAAGAGGTCTACAACAGAGTTCAGAAGGTGCAAGAGAACATAAAGAAGTTGTTTGACAAGAGAACAAAGGCTTGTGACTTCAACATTGGAGACAAGGTACTCAAGTGGGACTCCAGAAGAGAAGATAAGGGTAAACATGGAAAATTTGACAGTTTGTGGCAAGGTTCATACATTATTTAGTCTACCATTGGTCCAAATGCCTTTTTTCTGCAAGAGTTAGATGGCATAGATCTGTTTGGGGGTCCTGTCAATGGCAGGGTACTCAAGCATTACTACTGCTGAGTTCAACTTTAAAGCTTTCATTTCCATTGTAAATACCATAGCTTTGTTCAGTTTCTCAAAAAAAAAGAAAAATATAAAAGACAATAGAAAAAGAAAAGAGGGCAGATTGTAAAAAACAATAAAGGTACAGCCCCATACCAACAAAAAGAGAAACAAATTCTGAAAGTGTGCAAGCCTAAATGCCACTCCTGAAAAATACATTTCTAGTTAGTCAAACAGCTTAATCTTGACTAATTAGTTTTAAATTTACTGCTGATAGGATAGTGAATTCGATTTGCCAAACTGTTTAAACTTGGCTTATCAATAGATAGATTAGGATAGAAATTAAAGGTTCAAAACATGCCCAAAATCTGAACCTAAGTTTCCAAAGAGAATGACACCAATCTGTTTCAAAGTCTGAGTCAAAAAAGATGGAAAATTGGTTCTAATTAGCTCAAAATTTGAACCAGTCAACAAAGAAAGAACAACTCAAAAAAGAGACTCAAAAAACAGAGCTGTAAAAGGTGAAGGAAGTGCTTGAACTTTCAGATCTTAAGCCTTCCATTTTGATTTAAATTTTCTGCAAAACAAATATCTGTGTGCAGCTTGTTTTTATGCCATAGATCACAGCAAGTCAAACAGCTTAATCTTGACTTGACTGTTTTTAAATTTCTGTTGTAGAATTTAGAGAATAAAATCTGCTGGACAGTTTAATCCCAACAGATAGTATATTAGGTAGAGAATTATATGGACTCAACTATTTAATCTGAGTCCATGGAGAAATAAGGAGTAGAAAAAGATTAGATTTCCTGTTTTCAAAAGAAATAAAATGTTGTAAAAGAGTTTTCCAATCCATGTGCACTCTAATGAAGAAAAAATGTTAGATCAGTAGGATTGGGTAGGTAGAAAGCTTATGTTGATGAAGATCCATTGTTTTTCAATGCTACTAACACATTTCAGAGCAAAAGAAGATCACCCAAGCAAAGAAGGCAGCCCAATGGATGAGGTACTGATCAACCTCCCAGAGAAATGCAGGTTTGAAGTTCTTGATGCCTTCAAGAAGGCACCATCCCCAAGTGGAGCCACTGTTGGCCACCTATAAAATTTGTTCTATCAAAAGATGGAAAAAACATTGTTTAGCCTTCAATAAATAGTTTATTGCCAAAATGTTATCTCTTGAAGCCTCTGGAAGATCTCATGCCCTTGTCTGAAAATCTTCACTACTGTTTCCCTTCAAAACTCAAAAATTCTGTTGATTTTATGAGAAAGAACTGCTGCAAAATCCCCTTGTCTCCCCTTCCCCACTCAGAAACTAACCTTCATTTTTAATCTCTTTTTCCCCATCATTTTCCTCTGATTTCCATTTTTCCTCATTTCCCCTTCATATAATCCACCTTGCATAGTTTAAAACTCCTTTTTAGACTATATCGAAACCCCAAAAACCTTTTGAAAACCATTGAAAATCTATGAAAAAACCCATTTTTTATTAATGGTTTAAGCCCCTTTGGGCCAAGTCTCAACCACTTCACCACCATGCACCTTGGTGCTGGAATGAAGTGCTAAACCTTTCGACGCTTATCGCATCGGAGAAAATCCAAAGCACGCAAGTCTGTTTCATTGTGTTAACAAAAGCCCCGATGTGATTAGATATCTGTTCGTAACCCCTGATCATGTTGTTATCTCATATAACCCTTTGGGCCTGCAATCGGGCACTTAACCATTTTGAAAATCCATCTCCAATCCATTATTTCTTTTGTATATCAAAAAACCCATTTACCCAAAGTTTTGGTCTAAATGAGCCGAGTTATGTTTTTTAAATGAAAATGGGTTAATTGAAAGACTGCATCAAACTTCTGATGCGATTAAATCCCATATATATAAACCCCACCCCCTTCACTTTCATCCCATATAACTTACACCCCGGGACCAAGTGTTGAAGTCTCGAAGCGCTTAATCGCATCGGGGATTTTTTACAATGGGTTGATTGAAAAGCCTTACTCCGAAGTTCCGATGCGATTGGCCCTTTGTTATATAACGCCCTGGGCCTATTATTGTTCCATATAACTAAAGGCCCTGCAATCGGGCGCCATGACCATTCCGTGTATATGTATTAATATGCCTGATAGAAAAACTTTGTTTTATATTGAAAATTTGGGTTTTTCATATGTTTCAAAAGGTTTCTGCAGGAGCACAATTGAAACGATATTGACTGTTGATCCAAGGTCGATCAAACGGTCAGCACTTAATCGCATCGGCCCTCCCGATCACGCAATCGCATCGGCGATTTTCTTCGCACCCTTATTCTCCTCCCGCCGATTGCAATCCTCCGATTGGATCTGGACCGTCCACGTGTCCAGATCGGACGAACCAGATCTTTTCTGCATGTTTTCATCGCCTTTTGCCCTTGCACTTTATGTCTTTCGATTAATCCCCACCGTCGATCTCCGCGCGATCGACGGATCTGATTTATTCTTTTCCTCCACTCCTTTTTGACCTCTTCCAAATGAATCCCAACCGTTGGATGATGCCGTCCAACGGCCTTGCTCTCTACCCATGCCCTCTAAAGGAGTTTACCCAAAAACGCAGGATTTTATAATATAGTTCTGTATTTTGCAGGTTTGAATGGTTTGTCCATTATAATGAAGAAAGGCTGAAGGCCGGGAATGACGATTCCCGTGCCTTTGAATCATCAAAGGGAACCATTTGCTGGGCTCAAACTCCACGACGTCAATGTTTCATGAGGCATTGATGCCATATGAGCCCTGTGTGGCCTGCACATCAACAAGACACAACAATGCATAAAATAAACAAAGAGTATCAGTGTTTGAAGATTTCCTAGCACAGTTTGAACGATTAAGGCATACATTCAGCAAATCAAAAGCCTAAATCCACAGATAAAAGCATCATAAAGACCGGAAGACACAGGATAAGCTTGATCAGACCTAAAACACAGATCTCAAGTAACTTAAAGGTGTTTTGCGAAGAGACGAAGACAACTGTCGATCCAAGAAAGCTTCCACCGCCCCAAGCAGAGGCTAATCGAACCCTCTCCAGCTCTTAAAGGCACCTGCAACCTCACAGTAATCAAAGAAGGCTTAGTCATTATCTGAAACAAGAAGTGTTTGCCCGAAGACAGCTGAACAATTAATACAAATCAAAGATCTTATCTTTAATTGTCGGCAAAACTATTTTTTATATTAAGAATAGCCCAAAAACAAATATTTTCGATCATTAGGCCTCGGGGAGCAGAAACAAAGTTACTTCAACATGACACCGAGCCTCAAAAGTCAACAAAGGCTCTCACCAAGCTTAATTCATAGATGTACATCAATTTAATACAGATAGGTCATCTGTAAATTACTTCATCGAGCCCCTCAAAGGCCGAGGAGTCATTAGTCTATATTAATTGACCCAGGAGATCTTTTATCAGATCCCACCTCCTCATTCTTCTATAAATACTTCTGTAGAAGATGAGAAAATGTTGGTCTCTGGACATCTGAATGCATTTAATAGTTTCTGAAGCTACTAATGCCCTATTTACAACTTGAAGATACATAAGCTGGTATGAGAAGTTTGAAGTTGTAGAGACCCACCGGGCTTGCTGAATGTAACTGATTTGAACATCAAATACAAGTTGCTGATTTATGGGATCCTGATTTATGTCAATGGTGATGTGTTCCTCACTGTTAATAGTTATTTTCATTAATGTTTTCACTCTGTCCACTTCTTTGATAAAGAGCATCAAACATAGAGCTAGGATTTACTCTCAACAGTACCCTACTCTTACTGAAATCTCTATTTCTATGTTTTCTTCATTTGAACATTCTCTTTGAAGAGTATATTAAAGCGGGTCGGTTTAAAAGCACTTGCCTGATCTAGATTGCCCTTTGTGATTATCATATGTGTTTTCCTTTAGAATATGCTGAAAGCAGGACAGTTTAGAAGCACTTACCTGATCTTAAGTTGTTCGAACTGTTTTTAAATGTTTTCTAACTGAAAGTATTTCAATGCAGGCTAGTTTAAAATCACTTACCTGATCTCAGAATACTTTTATGTTTTTCCTTAAGTACATGCCGAAGCAAGATAGTTTGAAAGCACTTACTTGATCTTAGGTTGTTCACTGTTCTTCATTTTTTTTGCTCTTCATTTCCTATCTGTTTCATTCCATAAAATCAACTTAAGAGATCTTGTTGACATAAGTGACTTGCCCCATTGATCCTTCTTGAACCTTGCTGTCCAATTAAAATCCTCCTATGACTCCATAGCCCAATGGGTTAAAGTTGTCTTTGCCTTTTCTGTCAGCCGAATCATTCCTTCACTTGCAGACATCTTCACCCTTTATTTTGAACTGCTTTCACCTTCATCATGTCTTTGTCCAACCAAAAACAAACAAACAAAACCCATGCTCTTCATAACTAGCCTAATATCATAACCCAAAAACCTTAAAGATAAATCCCATCCTTGCACTTATCGGAGAGATCCCTCTCCGGATTCAGGAGGGCTAGATCCTTGAATCCCAAAGCGGTTTGATGTTCCCCTGCAGTTGGACTTTGGCCAATCTTGCTAATTATAGGGTGCTAACAGAGCAGACTTGTACGGAGTGCCACATGTCAATGTTTCGACCTTCGGCCTTCAAAACATTACCGAAAAAACTTAAGTGCGTCCAATATGAGTCAATTTTTACGAAATTCAAATTCGATACTGAGAGAGAAAGTTATAACACCTATTTGAGATGGAATTCTTGAGCATTCAAAAACCCTAAATTCTTGGGACCATATCTTAGAAAATATAGTGAACCAAGATCTAAAAGTTTTACATGAATTTCATTAGTATTTTGTCTCGACATGGTCGATATTTCATCTTTGAACCTTCGTAGAAAATGTTTTATAGCAAAAATTCCAAGATGGCATGTTTGCAACAACAAAACCCTAGAATCCAAACCTCTCATCATGCCAAATGTTATGTAACGAGATCACAAAAGGGATAAATCAACCACTTAAAAATTAGCCTCTTTGAGGGGGAAACCTCTTTTACATCGAATACATGAAAAATTCTTGGATTATATAATTGATATGACCTCCTTTGTATATATAGGAGTTTAAGGGGTCACAATATAATTAGAGCCTACATAACAATAATAATGTAAGGGCACAACAATAACAATATTGAGTTTCTATGGGGCACAACAATAAGAATAGGGGGGTATACAAACGATAACAATAAGGGGAATTACATATAATTATAGGGACCTAAAGTAGCCTTCCCTATTATTAGCTTCTTACATGTGTTGAGAATGACCAATTTTTGTGCAGATGATTTCCCAAATAAAGGTGTAAACTTCGAAGTAGCCTTGTGTATTATTTGCTTCTTACATGTGTTAGAATAAGAAATTTTGGTGCACATGATCTCGCAAATAAAGGTGTAAACTTGACGTAGGAGTCCTAATAGGAAATGGTATTCCTTCCATTGCAACTATTTTTTAACAATGGGTCTCGAGTGTAAATTGTGTCTCTATCTATTGGCTCTTTTGGAGAATATACACCTCCAAAGACGGTGTCCTTTAGAATATTAAATTTTTAACCTCCAACGTGTGGTTGATAATAAAATTGTTAACAAATATTGAGAATAAAAAGGGTCCTAAGGTTACATGTATAGTTGGCCTCGAAGTATTTTTATTGTAGAGGTATAGTTGGCCTCAAAGGATTTCAATTGTACATGTATAGCTAGCCTTGAATAATTTTAGTGGTTATTGGTAATTTTAATGATGTTGACGTCAATGCTATTTTCATCATACTATATATGGATTTCAATTGACATTTGCTTCAGTGCATTCCCATATATGGTTTTTCTTATACATTGACGTCAACATCATAAAGCATGATGAAAATGCTAAGTTGGATCAAACATAGATATTATTGATTAACAAAATTGGACAAGTTAGGTGTGATAAATAATTCATTTCTCAATTAAAATCGAGCTCTAGAGATAATAGTCAAATAAATATTCTAGATTGTTTGAATTTCAAGGTAGTATTCTAGAAATTGTTATTTTCAAATGTAAAAATAATAAATTTTCAAATGTAAAAATAGTCAAATAATTCATTTGGATTAATCACATCCTAATAATGTGATTAATGAGAAAGACATTTATCTACATTATGGATCATAAAAGTCTTAGATTTAATAATTCATTTCTCAATTAAATAAAAACTCTAGAAATAATAGTCAAATAAATATTCTAGATTGTGTGAATTTCAAGGTAGTATTCTAGAAATTGTTATTTTCAAATGTAAAAATAATAAATTTTCAAATGTAAAAATGAATTGAAGCTGAGTATTATGCCCATGGAATCTATCTATCCCATCACTATATAATGGGACTCTATCTTAACATGAAATCTGATTTAATAAATTATTGTTCTCTTGTTTTTATTACTTAATCCTATATATGAAAATCCGTTGGAAGATATTACAACATAATGTCATTATAGTCAAGTCTGGAAAATATTTCTCACTTTGGCCATCAGTCTCGTACATGAATAAGATATTTCAACGATTCTATAGTGTAGTGAAATGCAATTTGAAAAGCATATGCATCCAATTTGATCGGACGATTAGTTGTTAATTGATCTGATTAGGTGATTATTTATCAAGCAATCACAGTGAAATTTTTAGAGATAAACCTCCAGCGTGGGCGTAAACCTCTATATAAACGGGGTTCTACATTATAGAATTTATTCCCGTTAATTCCAATTCTCTCATAGACCGAGCAGCAATGGAGTTACTATCCATCGTCCCATTGGCTTCCAATTCATGCCCGCACAGATCGTTGACGAGTTCTGCTCATAAGCCTCAACCTTTCTGGAGAACCATGCACACTCTGAGAATGACTAGGAAACGGAAATCTGTGTTGCTTTCCATGAACAGGAGCTTGACGACCGTTGTATCGGGTGATGGTGTACAAAGACGGACAGACGGTAATTATCAGCCCGTCCTCTGGAATGATGATATCATACAGCTTCTATCAACGCCTTATGGGGTAATTCTCTTTAAGTTTCTTCTTCTGCATATTCCTCCTTTTTCGTTTACATCATATTCAGTAATATTCTCCACCACTTTACATTATTTGATGGATCTGGTTAGGAACCTGCGTACCGCGACCGTGCTGATAGACTTGTTGGGGAAGTAAAGGAGATATTCAATTCACTTACACTCACTCCCCTCAGTGATCTCCTTCAACGCCTTTCGATGGTCGATAGCGTTGAACGTCTGGGAATCGATAGGTATTTCAAAAATGAGATAAAATCAGCGCTCAATTATGTTTACAGGTCACTCACCGTAACTCTAACATCATTATCTGTTATGTGTTATGTTATGTTTTATATATGGATTACATGTTGTTGGAGTAATTATTGCACTTTTATGGAATTTTTAATTTCTATTTTAGAGATTTAGTTATAGATTTGGAAGTTTACCAACACTTGTGAGTTTTGGTATAACTGCAAATTTCTTCATGATATCAAAACTGTTTTTTAGGGGGTTTTTGAGGGGGTGTTGATTCTCCCTAGACACATTTGACCCGGTGTTGGAGTAATCACCACACTTCTATAGAATCCCTTAGGGTCATATACATGGTGGAGGTTTGCTCCCGATCTCCTAGTAACATCTGGTGTCGTCGGTGTCGTAATTGTGGTATTTGTCTTCTGTGCTTCGGTTCTCTTTGTAATGCTTCAATCCATTATTGTAATTCTCAATAAAACAGTGACACATTCCCATTTGTATGAATTTCGTTCTACGTTAATACTTCTCTAAATGAAAATTTTGATGTACCCACAAACCTCTTCACATCTAATAATAAACTATTTTGATCACCAGTTATTGGAGCGAAAAAGGCATTGGATGTGGGCGAGAGAGTGTTGTCACTGATCTCAACTCAACTGCCTTGGGCTTTCGAACTCTTCGACTACATGGATACCCGGTGTCTGCCGGTATATATCCACGTATTATTAAGAAATCATAATCATTCCTTGAATTTCTGTCACTATGATACCTAAACTGCCATCTAAGTATCATTCAAATATGAAATTTAGTTCTTTATTTTCTCAACGATCCTACAATAGCTGCTTCTCTTTTGACGTCAATGAAAAGTTTAATTTTGTTTCAGACGTTTTAAAACATTTCCAAGACCAAAATGGGAAGTTTGCATGCTCTCCCAATCCGACAGAGGGAGCGAGAAAAAGCGTTGTCAATCTATATCGTGCTTCCCTCATTGCCTTTGCCGGTGAGAAAGTTATGGAGGAGGCTAAAATCTTCTCAGAAAAATATCTAAAAGAAACTCTGCTAAAGATTCCGGTCTGCAGTCTTTCACGAGAGGTGATCACTATTAATATTACGTACCTCCTCATTCACACATCACACCATGTTTGGTGGTTTCAATATGTGTTTACTGTTTAAATTTGCAGATAGGGGACGTTCTGGAATATGGTTGGCACACGTATTTGCCACGATTAGAAGCAAGGAACTATATGGACGTCTTTGGGCAGGATATTAAGAACAGGTACGGTCAATAGTTTTAGAATGAAGTTGTGTTTACTTATTAGTCTAGATTTATTTTAATTTTGGATTTATTAAGTGTTGAGAGAGATCAAATTTCTAGAGGTGTAAACTTAACTTGAGAAAAAAATTGCATCTCAAAGGTTTGATGCTTCTCGACACTTGATAGATCTGGAGTTAACACAGATCTAAACTGGTTTCAGTAGTGTCATTTTTTCATATCAATTATATGGTAAAATTTCAACATTCTGAGACTATCTATAATTTCAAAATGAACCTATGTTTACATATGAAGAATCTGCATAAAAAAATGAGTAATCTGCATAAAAAAAATGAGTAAATTTTCCTGATTAAAAATCATAGCTTTCATAAAATGAGACAAAGTTCCATGATTAAAAATCATAGCTTTCATAAAATGGGGTAAAGTTCCAAAAAGTTCCATGATTAAGACTTATGTATTTATTTTTGTTCATATATGAAGTAAACATTTTAATGTCTTTCTGGCTGGATAATTATGTAATTTATATGGTCGCATTATTATGTATCAATAGTTTGAGAAACAAAGATATTATTTCACTAGTTTGATTTCCGTGTATCTTGAATATATACTTTGCATTGTTTCAGAAATACAGAGAAGCTTTTAGAACTTGCAAAACTGGAGTTCAACATCTTTCAATCTATACAAAAGAAAGAGTTAGAGAGTCTCTTCAGGTGATGCGAAATATGCCCTCCAGTATCTTGCCTCGCAGATGAAACATCGATTTTAGTAGAAGTCCAGTAAAGTAAAAGCAGATGGTGGAAAGATTCCGGCACGTCTCATATCACCTTCACTCGACATCGTCACGTGGAATACTACACTATGGCTTCTTGTATCGCGTTTGAGCCTCAACATTCTGGATTCAGACTCGGCTTTGCCAAAGCCTGTCATATCATCACTGTACTGGATGATATGTACGACCTCTTCGGAACGGTAGACGAGCTCGAATTCTTCACAGAAGCAATTAAGAGGTGATGATGGTCAGTCAAGAAAAATTTAGAATAATATTTGCGTACTTATCCACTAACGGGCTTCGTGTGTAATGAGCAGATGGGATCCGTCCGCCACAGATTGCCTTCCAGAATATATGAAAGGAGGCAGACAAGGCTCAAGGCCGAGACACGCTCACCTATGTTCGACATGCTGTATAACATAACAAACAATAACTTATTTTGGATTTTGTACTACTTTAAATTCGTTGGGTCTGGAATATTTTGATGATTTTGCTCATATTTCAAAGTCTAATTAACAGATTGTAACTACATCAATTCTTACACCTAGTTACTATAACCTAGTTATCAATTCTTATAATTCTTATACCTAGTTACTATACATCAAATTTCAAATATTTTTTCAAAATCTGCAATGAAATAAGTGGATTTAATGATTAAGAGCATGTATCTGAAGTTATACTTTGAAATTATAAGACTATGACAAAAATGAAAAGAAATCTGATTTGTTTTCTCAATATTCAAAATAGTTAAATAGAATATATATAAAACATCAATCATAAATAACTAATAACCCGAGTTAAAATAGACTAAACTAAAATAAAATTGAACCGACACAACAATATAATCAAAATGTGGTGACACCTAGTACATAACATATAATAACATTAATATCTCAAGAGAGTAGAATATGTATGTATTTGTAGAATTAAGAGTTAAATAACTATAAGAAAATAAGTGTCTTGTCCAACAAACAAAAGGTCTCATACACCTATTTAATGGTGTATATATGGCCAACTTAACAACTGATGGTGTAGATATGGCCAACTTAACAACTTTAAAATTAGATAATAAATAACAATAATATAACATTAAATTGCTCACGTATTTGGAGCAGTGATCACTGACTTTGCTCCTCTGTGTGGGCAGTGGGAGGATTGTATTGATTCGTTTATGCAAGAAGCAAAGTGGATAGCCACTGGTGAGCTGCCAACCTTTGAAGAGTACTACGAGAACAGTAAAGTTAGCTGTGCTCATCGCATATCGGCATTGCAACCCATTCTGACAACAGACATCTCCTTTCCTCATCACATCCTCAAGGAGGTTGACTTTCCATCGAAGCTCAATGATTTGGCATCTTCCGTACTTCGATTACGAGGTGATACGCGGTGCTACAAGGTACTCTGTAATCTGCTATACCAAATCATAACACCAGAGAGAAATATGTATTGAATATTGCCATTGATTTTTGACCTGTTTTGATTTTGAATGGGATGATGATCATAATGTTATTGGGAATGCAGGCTGACAGGGCCCGTGGAGAAGAAGCTTCGTGTATATCTTGTTATATGAAAGACAATCCAGGATCAACGGAGGAAGATGCTCTCAATCATATCAATGCCATGATCAATGACGTAATTAAAGGATTAAACTGGGAACTTCTCAAACCAGACAACAACATTCCCATAGCTGCCAAGAAACATGTTTTTGACATCAGCAGAGCTTTCCATTATGGATACAAATATCGAGATAGCTACCGCTTTGCCTCAGAAACGAAGAGCTTGGTGATGACAACCCTTCTTGAACCCGTGCCTATGTAAAGACATCTCAAATCAAAAGTCGTTGGTAATCTATTTAGGTTAGGTAATTTAGCTTTCCGATTTTACTAGTCTAGTTAGGTTTTCTAAAATTATTAGAGCATAAATATGGATTTAGCTGAAGAATAATTGGACAAATTGGCGAAAATTGAAAAAAAAAATTGAAATTGTGAATGAATTTGATTCATCAATATTAAGTTGAGAATCAATATATAAAGCAACTAAGTTAAGTTTATTTGTACATACAATAACTATGGATAATTAAAGCTAATTGAAGCTAAGTGTGCTTTATGTTCTATTAGTGCACACATGCACCACATGTGAGCACTAGAGTTAACTAACTAAAGCCAAGTGCACACCAGATGTAAGAAATCGAGTTAAGTGACTAAAGACAAGTGCACATCGCATGCAATAACTAGAGTTGGATGTACACCAACACCCCCCTTAAGCATAACTTAGGTGAGTGTGATGCACAATGAATGAGTTCTTGCAACAAGACCATTTTAGGTACCCATATACAATGCATGAAAAGAGGAAAAAAGAAAAACCCAATGGAAAGAAAAACTCCTTTCAAAATATAATGCAAAAAGTAGAGAAAAGACAACTGCTATGTAGTTGTGTCCTTTAGCATGAAATGATATATGATATATATAGTGATAGTCAATGAGAATCTGCATCTGTCTCTGATGTAGAAGTTACTCAACCCACAATAAAATGATTAATATTTCATATATTTTAAATGTTGTGATATATAATGTTAAGTCCAAAGTAAATTTGAACACAAGACCGTATTTCCCAGTGCTTCTCGTATGATACCAATAAGCAGGTCATTAAATTTAAACATGTATATAATAAAAATAAAAATATTAAATTTATTTCCATTTCTAAAAATTAAATAATTTTTAAAATCCATAATAAAGATAATAAAGATTACAATTTAATTTGATTTAAAAAAAAAAAAAATTATGTGAGAAAATCTTCTAATAGCATTAGATGACTTAGTCAACACCAAATTAAGGATTTAGATTGTTAGAATAATAATCACTTTTGTTCATATTTCGGCTTAGTACATGTGATTAATGATGTTGAATAGGATTTAGATGTTAGAATAATAAGCATTTTTGTTCATATTTCGGCTTAGTACATGTGATTAATGATGTTGACTGTTCCTTAGTCGCGGGAGTTAATAGTTGGCAAGCTTAGGTGGGAAATAAAGATATTTGGTAGATTTCAATATAGAAACTCAGGCTCAATCCACTACAACATAAAGGGGGGTTTTAAGACAATATTTAAGACAAATTTTGGGTAAATTGTCTTAATTTGAGATAAAAGAAAACTTGTGTATTGTCTTAAATATTGTCTTTAAGCGGGTGTCTCAAATTAAATCATCTTGAAATTAAATTGTCTTAAAATATTGTCTCGATAAATACAATACATAACACAAGCATTTTTGTCTCTCCAGAGAAAAATATCTCACCATTAAAATAAATCATTATAAAAATATTTAATTAAAAAAATCAACAATATCATTGAATAATTCATGTTAGGGTGCAGTGGAATTAGACCACCAACCTCCTGCATGGCAGGTGCTCTTCCGATGAGCTAGCACCCTTTAAAGAATTATGTGAGGAGTTATGACAGTCCTTGAAATTGTATAATAAGCATTGATTTTTATAAAATGTTCAACACATAATTAGAGCAAAAAAAAACCAAAGCATTCTCAGAAGTGAAAAACACTGAGAGCAAGCCCAAACAATCTCAATACAAAACCACAAGTATAGACACAGAAGGCAATGAAGCCAACCAGATTCTAATGAATTACGTCAAGCAAAACACATAAGGGAAGTCCAACCTAGCTTTTCATCATTGGAGAGATCTAGACAACACTAATAACCATATAACACAGTAACTCAAGGAGACTTTGAAATGACAAAAAATTAATTCGCAATTATTGATGACAGACTCCTTTATCCATACATTAAGCGATAGATAAATCCAAACAAATATTCGCAGGTTTAATTTGTACAGTCCTTGAAATTGTATAATAAGCATTGATTTTTAAAAAATGTTCAACACATAATTAGAGCAAAACAAAAACAAAACATTCTCAGAAGTGAAAAACACTGATAGCAAGCCCAAATAATCTCAATACAAAACCACAAGTATAGACACAGAAGGCAACGAAGCCAACGAAATTCCAATGAATTATAATAAAGGTGATTGGGATTATATGACAAACCCAAGTCAAATTTTCCAAGACAAGCTTGTGATCAGATGATTCTTCTAAAAATCGTGTTTCCTCTACAACTATTGTCAGCTGATCATGTGTCATACCAGTTGACTCCTTTCCTCTTTTCCCCATAATAGGAGACCCTTGCAAAGGTATTTTCAAATTTATTTGTGCTATGATTCTCCATATGTCCAATGCTCATTGTTGTAATCCTTTACTTGCATACAAGAATGAAAGTGTTCGTAAATGCCCAGACTCTTCTAGCAAAGCTTATAGTTTCTCATGCACTGTCCATTCAAGCCACGGGGCCATCCTTCTTGCATCGTTCTTATAATAGTATCCATTCCTTTGAAGCATGCATGGTTTCTAAATTCTAGAACCCCACTCTATTACAATGTATGCAAAGAACACATGATCTTAAGACATCTAGTCACTAAGTTGGACTATGGAACTAGAATGCAAAATAACATACATTGACCTTTGTTGACAATGTGCAAATGAATACACAATTTTACCTAAAAAAATATTACGTATTACAGCAGCATAATACATTACAATGAAAGTTACATACCACAACACAACTATTTTCAGAGGATGCAACTTGCTTCATTTCTTCTGTAAGTCCAAGAACTCTGTAAAGGTACATCAAAAGTGTATCAATTCCCTCCTTCATTAAAGGAGCCATATCCTTGTTTCAGGAAGCCTTGCGATACCTGGAGTTGTATAAAAAACACAATATTTCACATAGAAAAGAAATTGTGTCAGAAAAATGCTTAGATTTGGGGGAAAGAAAATCAGAAACTCAAATTATCGTGTTTGGTAGGCATAAACAACAGGAATATATTCTCATGCTACTAGAAAGTATAAACCAACATCCACAAGGATTATTGCTGACAAATTCATACACAAGCAGTTCACATTTTATAAGTCTCTATCGATAGCATTGATATATTTCAATGAATTGAAAAGTAAGTCCATTGCCAACTAGCCTTAAGTTCTTCAGGATATATCCGCAATATTGTATTAAGACAAGAAGAAAAAGAAAGGGACCTCATAATATTTTGAATTGTCAACTCCAATAAGATACTTCTACTTGAAGAACTTGGAAGCACTACAATATACCGTCCTGATTGGTAAAAAGAAGTTTTAGTAGTAATAGTATAAATTTTTGTTGGCTATATAATTGGTTTGATAGCAATATGAAGCCTTGCTGGTTGTAAGTGTTAGCCACCTATAAAATTTGTTATAGAAAAAGGTGGCTAAAATTTTTTTGGAGCCTTCAAGGAACAAATTTTATTTCTAAAAAGTGTTGGCTCTTGAAGACTCTTGAAGGCCTCATGCCTCTATCCAAAATCTTCATTGCTGTTTCCATTTTATGCTCAGAAATTTCTGCTAAATTCCAAGAGAAAGACTGCTGGAAAACCCTGATTTTTCCCCTTCCTCCACTCAAAACTAACCTTCATTTTTCTCCCCTTTTTTCTCCATAAAACTCCTCTATTTTCATGATTCTTCTTCCCCCATTCGTGAAAGTTCTCTTTACATAGTTTAAAACTCATTTTTAAAACTATACTGAAACCCCCAAATCCATTGAAAAGCTTGAAAAATTTCATGAAAAATACATATTTTGGCATAAAGGCTTAAGCCCCCTTAGGCTAAGTCTTAAACCACTTCCCCCACATGCCCATGCCCTACAAACCAGGCGCTATGTCCATCGGGTGCTTATCGCATCAGAATTAATCCGCAATGGGTTGATTGAAAGACCACATCAAAAGTTCCGATGCAATTAAGTCCTTTTGTATAAACCCCGCCCCTTCTGCTTTCACTCCATACACCCTACACCCCAGGACCAAGTGCTAAAGATCCCAAGGTGCTCAATCGCATCGCAAAATCCCAATGGGTTGATTGAAAAGCCCGAGCCTGAGGCTCTGATTGTGATTAGCCCTATGTTATGAAAAGCCCGAGGCCCATCATATTCCATAGACCCATGGACCCGCAAACGGGCGCCTAACCATTTTATACATATACCCCGCACATACCAAAACCTTCATTTTATTAAGATTTTTTGTGTTTTGTATATTATAAGGGTTTTTCCGCCGGTTTGTTCTAAAACTAATCTCCACCATTGATCGTAAGCCGATCAAACAGCCAACGCTTAATCGCATCGGAGTTTTCCATCGCCCACATTTGTTTGCTTCCTCCGATCCGCCATCCCTTCGATTAATTCTCCACCATTGATCTGATCCGCAGATCAACGGTCAGCGCTTCATCGCATCGCAAATTTACATCGACGCCATTTGAGTGTTGCCCACGATTGCGATCCTCCGATTGGATCTGGATCGTCCACGTGTCCATATTGGACGGTCCCAGATCATTCCCATGTTATTTTATCGCACTCTGCCTTTCACCAAAGGGTTTTCAAATTAATTGCCACCATTGATCATTGCGTGATCAAAGGTTCCGTTTTATTCTTCCCTTGCTCTCCTTTTTAACCTCCTCTTGGTTGATCTCTGTCGTTGGATGATGCCATCCAACGGCCCTGCTCTTCCCTCCGCCTTCTGAAGCAGTTTTTCCCCAATTACGCAGGATTTTATAATATTTTCTGTATTTTGTAGGTGTTTGATGGGTTTTCCATTATATAAAGGCCGAAGGCTGGGAATGATGATTCCCGTGCCTTAAACTCATAAAAGAGAACCATTCACGGGGCTCTACTCCATGTCTCATCATTGCTTCATGAGGCAGTGATGCCATACAAGCCTTGCGTGGCCCTGCACATTGAAAAGACACTGTGATTTTAAATCATAATTAAAAGAGTATCAGTATTGAAGACAGGACACAGGAAAACAAAATATTGAAGACTGATTTGCGGGGATTACGGCTAAGATTGATTATCAAAAGCCTAATCCCCCAAATTAAAACACAGTCAAAAGAAAATCATAAGTGTTTAAACAGACAGAAAGGCCTCCACCACCACATTTGAGGCGAATTGACTCCTCCCAGCTACCACAAGTGCCACCTGTGCCTCAAATCATTCAAACAGAGGCCGAAGTTATTGATCAAACAAAGATATTTGCCTTAGCGCAGCCAGAGAGTTACTTCTGCAAGGAACTTAATGCAAAAAATATTTGCAGAGTTACTCCAACATAACACAGAGCCTCAAAATAAACAAAAGCTCCCACCGAGCTTAATTCATGAATGTAAATCAATTAATACAGTAACACACTTGTAAACTTCTCCATCGAGCCCCTCAAAGGCCAAGAAGTCATTAAACTGTATTAATTGTCCTAGGAGATCTTTTATTGAGATCTCACCTCCTCATTCTTCTATAAATACTTCTGTAGAAGATGAGAAACTGTTGGTTGCAGAACTTTGAAATATACTTGAGCTCGAAACTCCTTCTTGTAAATAGTGTTCACTGGCCCTTGAAGCTCTGTTTGCGTTTAGATTAGTTAGGCTGAATAGTGAAGATGATTGTTGAACTGAAACATTGGACCTGAAGACTGTAACTGGTTTGACATCAATAACAAGCTGTTTCTTGGGATCCTGGTCTATATCACTGGTGAAGTGCCTCTTTCTTTGTTATTGTTTTTCCTTCTATGTATGTCATATTGTTCAATATTCTCTGATAAAGAACAACATTTATAGAGTTAGGATTTACTGGTTACCAGTACCCTTCTCTAACTGATAATCTTTATCTCAGTGTTTTCCTCCAATTTGTTTATTTTAAGAATGATTCAATACAGCTTAAGCAGTTAGGAATGTTGGCGTTCCCTCGTCCAACTATTTGCTTTAAACATTATTCTTGAAAGCTATTTTCATCATTTGCTTATTAAAGTTAGACTAGAAAGGTGATGGTTTGCCCTGTTTCTAGTTCCTATTCTCCAAAGGTAGATTCTGAAGATCTCCCTTGGTGTTGGCCGAAAGCAGATTAGGTTTAAAAGTACCTTATTTGATCTTAGGTTACACTTTCTTTCTCTTATGTGTTTTCATACTTTCTGAAGGTAATTATGCGAATTACTAGATTTTTTGTCAATTAAGCTGCGTTAATACAAACTTGCCCAAGAAGTTTATGGTTAGCCCTGTTCTTGATTGGTTTTAAATAGTTACTTAAGAGGATTTTCTTGTTTGGACTGACTATAAATCCCTTGTGAAATTATTATCAGTTTCCACCCCTCCAACACTTTATTGTTTCCATTTCATCATTTTAATCTCAATGATCTTGTGATATAGATGACTTTCCCCTTGGATCACTCTTGATGTTGTTGCTCAATTAAAGCCCTGATATGACTCCATAGCCCAATGGACTAAAAACCAACGTTATATCTATCTTTTAGCCAAAACTGTTCTATTTTATTGCAACTTCTCACCTTTGAAACTCTTTGCACTTAGAACTTTCCCCTCAAATAATATTCATGCTCAACCATCCAAAAACAAAACAAACCCTTGGCCTTCATAACTAGCCTAATATCATTACCCAAACTTCAAATACAAATCCATATTTGCACTTATTGGAGAGATCCATCTCCGGATTCAGGAGGGCTAGATCCTAGAATCCCAAAGTGGTTGAAACGATGTTGTTTCTGTGATCGGACTTTGCCAATCTTGCTGATTACAGATTCCTAAAATTTCTGGTGACTCCGCTGGGGATCGAAACCCATAAAAATTTTCATTTTAGGGTAACCATAGGATATAAGGGATTTGGTTCAAGAACATTTGCTATATTAACCAGCTGAGCCACCAGCAACTAACATTTCTGGCGACTCCACTGGGAATCGAACCCAGAATCTCTGGTTCCTTTAAAACACTTCATAAAACCTTGTGAGTAAAAAGAAGCTCTTTCAAGCACTACCAAGTAATGGTAATCATGGTAAACCTTGTGTGAATCAGTGATAAACTAGGAAAAACCTAGGATTCTCATGAGGCTTTATCTAACCTTGAAAAATCAGCTGGCTTAGCCATAAGAGTAAACTGTCTTTGTCTCATAACTGTAGCTAAGTTTTGAAACAGAGTTAGGATATTATTAGAAACCACATAACTGAAAAATAACTCAGAAAACCCAAAAATATTTCAGATTGGTTTTTAATAAACATGGTGGTGGACCATAAAACCTTTTACCTCCTTACGAGCTAAAAACTTCCACTTGGCGACTCCACAATCCTCAATAGATATTAAGACTCCATTGGGAAGAATCCTTATCATTATAATATCATTCAAACTCAGTTAGAGGACTGTAGGATTAAAATTGTGTAAATAGATTAGTTAACCTTTTAAAGACTGTCATACCTGGTTGAACTTTTCTTGTTTATTTGGGTCTAAAAAACACAGCATAGTGGCTCCTAGAAAGATTCACACTAGAACCTATCCTGACCCTGATCCACCTGAGTTAGTTGATAACCCAGAAATTATCCTTAGGAAGTCTCCTAGGATTCAATTATCAACTGTTTTCATATCACCCTTGAGAGCTAATTCAGTTCCTAAAAATCTTACAGCTTTACAAGAATCACAAGCTGACTTAGTAAATCCATTTAGAACTAGGTCATTTGATGATATAATCCAGCTAGACTCTGAGTTTTCACTTTCATCCCTGGAAACAAGTGAACATCCTGGCAGCAGAGAAACAAAACCTCCTGATTTGCATTTCCTTCACAATTTAGGTGTCTCTCATCCAGGATCAGCTCAACAATCTACTGTTGTTCCACCCACATCCCTTCATCCTTCATCCACTGTTCAAACCACCACATTTCAGTCCACTTTTCCTTTTGTTAATCCACCTCTTGTGAATCCACCCCCACCACATATCATGGCAGCATGGTATGCTCCCTTAGTCCTTCCTATACCACTAGTCAATCTTCCACAGGACTATCAGTCCAAAATTCCATTATATGATGCTAGTAATACTACTACTGCATCACAACATGTGGATAACATGAATGAATACTTTGACAGAAATGAAATTGATGATGATTCTGTCAAACTTAGACTATTTGCTCAAAGTCTGGGGGGAGACGTAAGAAAATGGTTTAAAGGCTTAACCCCCCATAGTATCAATGATCTCCAAGCCTTCCATCAAAATTTCTTAAATAAATGGGAAGTGAATAAAAATCCTCTCCAAGTCCTTTCTGATTACAAGAACCTCCATAGAAACACTAGGGAAAGTGTGCAGGCTTACTATAACAGATTTAACAGTGTGTACAATGCACTTTCCCAAGATTTAAAACCTCCACAAGGCTCAGCATTAAACAAGTTTCCTAAGGGGCTTGACCTTGAGATGGCCTATCAGCTGAGAGAGAGAGATCCTGCAACTCTGGAAGAGATGCAAAAAGATGCTCTTGCTGTGGAAGTCATTTTGATGGAGAAAAGATCAAGAATGAAAGATGAGAAGAGAGTATCTTTTAGAGAGGAATCCGCACCTTCTACTTCTAACTCAAAGATGGAGAGAATGATGGAGGATATGATGAAAGAGATGAGCATAATTAAGAGAGCACAAGCAAGCCAAAATCAAAATTCTCCTCAGAACAGAAACCAAAATTAGAATTTTAGAAGGAACCAACCTCCAAACAGACCTACGGAAGATGATCAATAGATCACTCCTCCCTTTCATCAAAACTATGTAAGTGAGGTTGAGGAAATTGATGAAATAACAGAGGAGGATGATATAAACATGTTGGGGTAGATAATGATGACATCAAGGTTCATTATGATAGAAGACAAGGTCTTTATACATCTTATGATGACAAAAGAGATGATGATGAAAATTATTATCAAGACATGGAAAATGTCATCATAGAGCCTCAAAGAGAATATGACCTTAGAAGCAAAACCAATCAACAAACCCCCAACAACAAAACCTCTGATAAACCTTTACAAAACAGCTCTGCAACCAAGCTTAAAGTTGGCAAACAAAAGGACAAAACAGGGGCTGTAAATTTTGATAATGGTAAAGAGAAAGGCACTCAAAACAATGAAAAACAGAGTGCAGACATTAGCAACACTAACATCTCAGCTAGTGCTCCTGTTAAAACCATTTTGTCAAATGTAAATAGGAAAAATCAGCAAGCTGATATTGCTGATAAAGTGACAGCTAATAAGGCTAAGACCAACGCTTTAAAAAGTCAAATTCCTTTCAGCCCGGAGCAGGAAATTTCCAAAATCAAAATCTTTGTTCCCTTGACAGAGTTAGCTGCCCAACATGTATATATGACCCAAATTTTGAAGGCTTTAAACATTGAAGAGAATGAGGACACTGTCAATCTTAATGATGACCAACCAAAGCTTATTTTTGGTCCAAAGATTGAAGGTATGTATCAAGAGGGACCTGTTCCTCCCTTTTGTGGGAGTTTAAATGTTCATGACAAAATTTTTCACAATGCTATGCATGATTCCGGGGCTTCTCATAATTTAATGCCTAAAGCTGTGATGGAGAGCCTGGGTCTAGAAATCACCAGACCTTACAAAGATCTTTACTCCTTTGACTCCAGGAGAGTAAAATGTTTAGGATTAATCAAAGACCTCTGTGTTAACTTAGCCCAAATTCCAGCCAAATGTTTACTAATGGATATTGTTGTGGCTGACGTGCCCCCAAAGTATGGAATTTTATTATATAGATCTTAGGGGGCTAAGTTACAAGGGACTATGCAAATGGACATAACCTATGTGACTATCCCTATTTTCAATCAGACAAGAAGACTTTACAGGGAGTCTCATATGCAATACACAGTTACAAGTCAAGACAGATCACAGAACTCTCCCCTTTACTCTGTAAACACAAGCTTGGATTCGTATATCCTTTTCAATGATGAAAGTTTCACCGAACAGGTGACCTTATCTAATTTAATGACAGATAGAGAAGAGGGAGGGGATAATGTAAGAGTGTTTGAAAATTTTGCTAAACCTGTAAACACTAGCATACAAAACACAAGCCTTGAGCTAAAAATCATGTGTCCCTTGCTTCTAAACGTTCAGAGTCAAGAAGATATCTCTCAAACAAACGAAAATATTGGGGAATCAAAACAATTACAACTAAGTGCTACTATTCAACGAACATTTGAGAGCACGTTAGTTGAAGAAGATAGTAACCCAAATGATAAACTTGAAAATAGTCCTCTATGGAGTATGCACTTCGACGGGTCATGCACTAGGAACAACGCTGGTGCAGGTGTTTGGATAAGAAACACTGAAAACAACCACACAGAAAGCATTTCTTGCATATTAAACTTCCAGTGTTCAAATAACATAGCAAAATATGAATCCCCTCTTTTAGGCTTACGATTGTTGAAGAAGTTAGGAGCCAAAAGAATCAATGTGTATGGGGATTCATAGTTAGTCATTAGGCAAGTCAATGGGGAGTATAACGCAAATAATCCTAGACTTAGGGCCTATCGAAACGATGTCATGGACCTTTTAAAAACTTTCGAGGAGTATAAATTAATTTTTGTTCCAAGAAAAATAAATATTGCCGCCCACAATTTAGCCTTTGCAGCTAGAACATGCTTAACACCATATGGAACCAAAGACTGCACAACTCAGATAAAATTTAGACCAGCCGTTCTTGATAACGAAAAGTATTGGCAGGTGTTTGACGGAGACAAACAAATAGAAGACTTCATGCAATTTAGAAATGAATTCGAACCACACAGTTCAGACTTAGATTATGAGACAGAATGCAGTGAAGAAAATTTCCTTGGTAAAGAAGAACCATCTCCTGAACTTGCTAATATAAACATGTTATCTAGAAAAATTGAAAATGAAACAGAAATGAATCCCGAGTTTGAAACAGAGGATTTAGAAACTCTGCACTCTAAATATGAAAGTTTGCCTAAGGGTCTGGTCCCTTTAGAAGAGTTGTTCGATTTTAACGATGTGGAAAATAAGCCAAAACTGGAACCTGTAGAGACTGAAGTGGAAGAGTGCAATATAGGCAGTGAACTTAAACCTATGATGATTAAACTGTCTAAGACTTTACCAGCTCACATTAAACTCAAATACATAGAGCTGTTTAGAGAATTATCTGATGTTTTTGCGTGGAGTTACGAATATCTTAAATCCTATGACACTGAAATAATACAGCACAAAATTCCCCTAAAAAAAAACCAAAAACCATTCAAACAGAAACTGCGCAGAATAAATCATGTTCAGTTGCCTTTGGTTTAGACTGAGATCATGAAAATGTACGATGCTGGTATTATTGTCCCTATTAGATATTCTGAGTGGGTGTCTAATCTGGTGTCAGTTAGGAAGAAAACTGGAGAGATCAGGTTTTGTATAGACTTTAGAGACTTAAACAAAGCTTCATTAAAAGACAACTACCCTTTACCCAAGATGGATCACATATTACAAAGGGTAGTTTGTTCAAAAAGAATTTCTTTGTTGGATGGCTACTCAGGGTACAATTAGATTTTAGTTCACCCTGCTGATCAATTAAAGACAACCTTTACTACACCATGGGGCACTTTCATGTATGTGAAAATGCCTTTTGGTCTAATGAATGCTAGAGCAACATTTCAAAGAGCCATGGACATAGCATTCTCCGAGGAACTGGGCTTCTTCATCATTATCTATCTTGATGATGTTACTGTGTTTTCAAAAACAAATGAAGAGCACTTAGAACATTTGAGAAAGGTTTTTGAGAAATGCAGAAAGTTTGGAATATCCTTAAACCCTAAGAAGACACTATTTTGTCTCCAAGAAAGTAAACTTCTTGGACACATTATTTTAGAAGAGGGTATAAAGATAGATCCAAAGAGGATTGAGGCCATATTGCAAATCTCTCATCCTCGAAACATCAAAGAGTTGCAATCTTTCATTGGAAAGCTTAACTTTTTGAGAAGGTTCATCCCCAACTTGGCTGAGCTCCTTAGAAATATCACAGACATGTTAAAGAAGGAGCAAGGGGTAAAATGGACCTTGGAAGCAAAGAATTCTTTTGAGCTGGTGAAACAAGCGTTAACCAAAACACTGGTTCTAATAAGTCCTGATTTTTCAAAAGATTTTTATATTTTTTCGTTTGCATCAGAACATTCCATAGCTGTTGTCCTTTTACAGAAAAATCCACAAGGACAAGAGCAGCCCATTGCATTCTTTAGCAAGGCATTTAGGGATGCCCCTTTGAAGTATAACATTATGGAGAAGCAAGCTTTTGCTTTGGTTAAAGCTTTGAAAGACTTCAGAGTGTACATCCTTCACTCACACATCATTACCTTTGTCCCAAACTCGGTTGTTAAAGACATTCTAACACAGGACCCAGATGGTAAGAGAGGTAAGTGGATTACTGTTATTCTTGAATATGATTTAGAGATAAAACCCACTAAACTCATCAAAGGCCAAGGTCTAGCTAGATTAATGGCTGAATACAATTTTGAAGTTCTTGATATTAATATGATTAATGCTTCGGATGACCAAGAATGATTCTCAACTCCTATTGTTGAAAACCATTTTATGAATTCTCCTTGGTATGATAATATTATCTATGTTTTGCTTAATTTAAATACACCTCCTGGTTTGACAAAGACAAAGGTAAGATTCCTGAAGTTAAAAGCTGTAAACTATTGCATTATTGCTAAATGTCTTTATTGGAAAAATTCAAGTGGTCTATTGCTTAAATGTTTGCCTGAGTTGGATGTAGAGAAGGTTAAGCACGAGTTCCATGAAGGAGAGTGTGGAGGTCATTTATACTGGAAGACAACAGCCAACAAAATTTTGAGGGCTGGTTTCTATTGGCCTACTCTTTTTCCTGATGTACACAAAATGATCATTGCCTGTCATAAATGTCAACTTTTTGAAGGAAAAAGAAAACTGCTACCCCTACCTCTGCATCCAATCACTGTTTAAGCCCCATTTCAACAGTGGGGACTTGACTTCATAGGAGAAATCCATCCACCATCTTCTGCCCAGCATATATGGATTCTCACTGCCACATACTACTTCACTAAATGGATGGAAGCCATTCCTTGTAGGCAAGCCAATGACTCTGTTATTATAAGATTTATGGAGACCAACATTCTCTCCAGATTTCGCTGTCCTACCAAGATCATCACTGATAATGTAGCAGCATTTGGATCAAAGAAGATGGTTGAATTCTGTCACAAATATTAGATAACATTGGGGCATTCCACGACCTATTACCCTCAAGCTAATGGACTTGCAGAATCATCAAAAAAGAGTTTAGTGAACATAATCAAGAAATTGTTGGAGGATAAAAAAAAGTCTTGGCACACAAAGCTATTTCATGCACTTTGGGCTAACAGATTGACTTTGAAGAAATCTATTGGCATGTCACATTTTCAGCTTGTGTATCGTACTGATGCAATTTTTCCAAACAGCCTTGGTGTACCAGTGATGAAGTTGATTCAAGAGTTGCAAACTGAAGATAATGACATGATCAAAAGAATAAATCAGACCATTCATCTTCAGCAAACCAGAGAGGAGGTTTATAACAAATCATTGCAAAAACAGATCGGCATTAAAAAGATTTTTGACAGAAGAACAAAGGCCAACAATTTCAAGATTGGGGACAAAGTTTTAAAGTGGGACTCAAAGAGGGAAGACAAAGGCAAGCATGGAAAATTTGACAACTTATGGCTTGGCCCTTACTCTATTCATTCAGTTGCTGGTAACAATGCCTATTTTTTACAGGAGTTGAATGGAGCAGAATTGTTTGGGGGTCTTGTCAATGGTCGGATGCTTAAACATTACTTCTCTTGATCCATGACATGTTCTGAAAGCCTTTTTATCTTTTTTCCATTATAAATATTTCGTCCACCATTGCATTACAAAAAAGAAAAAAGAAAAAAGAAAAAAAAAAGAGGGCAAATTGTCAAAACAATAAAGGTACAACCCCATACCAAAAAGAGAAACAAATCTGAAAGTGTGCAAGCTTAAATGCCACTCCTGCAAAACACACTTCTAGTTAGTCAAACAGCCTAATCTTGAATAATTAGCTTTTAAATTTACTGTTGATAGTATAGTGAATTTGATTTTCCAAACTGTTTAATATTGGCTTATCAGTAGGTAGATTAGGATAGAAATTAAAGGTTCAAACATGCTCAAAATCTGAACCTAAGTTTCCAAAGAGACATGACTCAAATCTGTTTTATTTTCAGAGTCAAAAAATATGTAAATCTGGTTCTAATTAGCTCAAAATCTGAACCAGAAAACAAGAAAGAACAACTCAAATGAGAGTCAAAACAGAGCTGTAAAAGGATGAAGGAAGTGCCTTAAACTTTCAGATCTTAAGCCTTCCAATTTGATTTTTTTTTTTTTTTGAAATAATGTCTATGTGCAGCTTGTTTTTTATGCCATGGACCAGCTTCAAGTTAGATTGTTTAATCCTAACTTGAATGCTTTTAAATTTCTGTTGTAGAATTTAGAGAATAAAGTTTGTTGGACAGTTTAATCCCGACAGACAGTAGATTAGGTAGAGAAGCATCTGAAATCAACTGTTTAATCTGAGTTCAGGGAGAAATAAGGAGTAAAAATAGATTAGATTTCCTGCTTTCAAAAGAATAAATTTTGTAAAAGATTTTGTCAATCCAAGTGCACTCTAAAGAAGAAAAAATGTTAGATATGTAGGATTGGGTAGGTAGAAAGCTTATAGATGAAAGATCCATTGTTTTTATGGCTGCCAATATGTTTTTAGAGCAAGATCATCCCAAAAAAGGAATGTCAGCTCAATGGACGAGGCATAGGTCAGCCTCCCAGAGAATGCAAGTCTGAAGTTCTTGATGCCTTCAAGAAGGCACCATCCCCAAGTGGAGCCACTGTTAGCCACCTATAAAATTTGTTATAGCAAAAGGCGGCTAAAATTTTTTTGGAGCCTTCAAGGAACAAATTTTATTGCTAAAAAGTGTTGGCTCTTGAAGACTCTTAAGGCCTCATGCCTCTGTCTAAAATCTTCATTGCTGTTTCCATTTTATGCTCAAAAATTTCTTTTAAATTCCAAGAGAAAGACTGCTGGAAAATCCTCATTTTTCCCCTTCCTCCACTCAAAACTAACCTTCATTTTGCTCCCCTTTTTTCTCAATAAAAATCCTCTATTTTCATGATTCCTCTTCCCCCATTCGTGAAAATCCTCTTTACATAGTTTAAAAATCATTTTTTAAACTATACTGAAACCCCCAAATCCATTGAAAAACTTGAAAATTTTCATGAAAAATACATATTTTGGCATAAAGGCTTAAGCCCTCTTGGGCTAAGTCTTAAACCACTTCCCCACATGCCCACGCCCTACAAACCAGGCACTATGCCCATCGGGTGCTTATCGCATCGGAAGTAATCCACAATGGGTTGATTGAAAGACCACATCAAAAGTTTTGATGCAATTAAGTCCCTTTGTATAAACCCCGCCCCTTCCGCTTTCACTCCATACAACCTACACCCCGGGACCAAGTGCTAAAGATCCCAAGGCGCTCAATCACATCGCAAAATTCCAATGGGTTTATTGAAAAGCTCAAGCTCGAGGCTCCGATTGTGATTAGCCCTTTGTTATGAAAAGCCCTAGGCCCATCATATTCCATAGACCCATGGCCCCGCAAACGGGCGCCTAACCATTTTATATATATACCCCACACATACCAAAACCTTTGTTTTATTAAGATTTTTTGGGTTTCATATATTATAAGGGTTTTTCTGCCGGTTCGTTCTAAAACTAATCTCCACCATTGATCGTAAGCCGATCAAACGGCCAACGCTTAATCGCATCAGAGTTTTCCATCGCCCACATTTGTTTGCTCCCTCCTATCGGCCATCCCTTCGATTCATTCTCCACCATTGATCTGATCCGTAGATCAACGGTCAGCGCTTCATCACATCGCAAATTTACATTGGCGCCATTTGAGTGTTGCCCCTGATTACGATCCTCCGATTGGATCTGGACTGTCCACGTGTCCAGATCGGACGGTCCTAGATCATTCTCGTGTTATTTTATCACCCTTTTCCTTTCACCAAAGGGTTTTCAAATTAATCGCCACCATTGATCATTGCACAATCAACGGTTCCGTTTTATTCTTCACTTGCTCTCCTTTTTAACCTCCTCTTGGCTGATCTCCGCCATTGGATGATGCCATCCAACAGCCCTGCTCTTCCCTCCGCCTTCTGAAGTAGTTTTTCCCTGATTACGCAGGATTTTATAATATTTTCTGTATTTTGCAGGTGTTTGATGGGTTTTCCATTATATAAAGGCCGAAGCCAGGGAATGACGATTCCCGTGCCTTCAATTCATAAAAGAAAACCATTCACGGGGCTCTACTCCATGTCTCGTCATTGCTTCATGAGGCAGTGATGCCATACGAGCCCTGCGTGGCCTTGCACATCGACAAGACACTATAATTTTAAATCACAATTAAAAGAGTATCAGTATTGAAGACAGGACACAGAAAAAAAAAAGATTGAAGACCAATTTGTGGGGATTACGGCTAAGATTTATTATCAAAAGCCTAATCCCCCAAATTAAAACATAGTCAAAAGAAAATCATAAGTGTTTAAATAGACAGAAAGGCCTCCACCACCACATTTGAGGCGAATTGACTCCTCCCAGCTACCACAAGTGCCACCTGTGCCTCAAATCATTCAAACAGAGGCCGAAGTTATTGATCAAACAAAGATATTCACCTTAGCGCAGCCAGAGAGTTACTTCTGCAAGGAACTTAATGCAAAAAATATCTGCAGAGTTACTCCAACATAACACAGAGCCTCAAAGTCAACAAAAGCTCCCACCGAGCTTAATTCATGAATGTAAATCAATTAATATAGTAACACACCTGTAAAATTCTCCATCGAGTCCCTCAAAGGCCAAGAAGTCATTAAACTGTATTAATTGTCCTAGGAGATATTTTATTGAGATCTCACCTCCTCATTCTTCTATAAATACTTCTGTAGAAGATGAGAAACTGTTGGTTGCAGAACTTTGAAATATACTTGAGCTCGAAACTCTTTCTTGTAAATAGTGTTCACTGGCCCTTGAAGCTTTGTTTGCGTTTAGATTAGTTAGGATGAATAGTGAAGATGATTGCTGAACTAAAACATTGGACCTGAAGACTGTAACTAGTTTGACATCAATAACAAGCTGTTTCTTGGGATCCTGGTCTATATCATTGGTGAAGTGCCTCTTTCTTTGTTATTGTTTTCCTTCTATGTATGTCATATTGTTCACTATTCTCTAATAAAGAACAACATTTATAGAGTTAGGATTTACTGTTTACCAGTACCCTTCTCTAACTGATAAGCTTTATCTCAATGTTTTCCTCCAATTTGTTTATTTTAAGAATGATTCAATACAGCTTAAGCAGTTAGGAATGTTGGCGTTCCCTCGTCCTACTGTTTTCTTTAAACATTATTCTTGAATGTTATTTTCATCATTTGCTTATTAAAGTTAGACTAGAAAGGTGATGGTTTGCCCTGTTTCTAGTTCCTATTCTCCAAAGGCAGATTCTGAAGATTTCCCTTGGTGTTGGCCAAAAGCATATTAGGTTTAAAGGTACCTTATCTTATCTTAGGTTACACTTTTTTTCTCTTATGTGTTTTCATACTTTCTGAAGATAATTATGCGGATTACTGGATTGTTTGTCAATTAAGCTGCTTTAATACAAACTTGCCCAAGAATTTTATGGTTAGCCCTGTTCTTGGTTGGTTTTAAACAATTACTTAAGAGGATTTTCTTTTTTGGACTGACTATAAATCCCTTGTGAAATTATTATCAGTTTCCACCCCTTCAAAACTTTATTGTTTCCATTTCATCATTTTAATCTCAATGATCTTGTGATATAGATGACTTGCCC
This sequence comes from Pinus albicaulis, assembly GCA_034641835.2. NCBI lineage: Eukaryota > Viridiplantae > Streptophyta > Pinopsida > Pinales > Pinaceae > Pinus > Pinus albicaulis. The sequence goes on along the minus strand of JAXQQM020090390.1, from coordinate 169,234 downwards.
CTTGGATCACTCTTGATGTTTTTGCTCAATTAAAGCCTTGATATGACTCCATAGAGCAATGGACTAAAAACTAGTGTTATATCTATCTTTTAGCCAAAGTTGTTCTATTTGCTTGCAACTTCTCACCTTTGAAACTCTTTGCACTTAGAACTTTCCCCTCAAATAATATTCATGCTCAACCATCCAAAAACAAAACAAACCCTTGGCCTTCAAAGACAAATCCATCTTTGCACTTATTGGAGAGATCCCTCTCCGGATTCAGGAGGGCTAGATCCTATAATACCAAAGTCGTTGAAACGATGTTGTTTCTATGATCGGACTTTACCAATCTTGTTGATTAAAGATTCCTAACATTAAGCATGTTTTTTTTAATAAGTATCAGTTTCATAGGCTTCTTCTTTATAATCATTGCTCAGTAGATTAAAGTATAGTCACACTCCTTTTAGCAATGAAGATTGTAGTTGTTGTATTAAATGGCATCCCAGGTATTGGCTCAAATCTATCTGCAAAATCCCATTGTCATTATCCTGAGAGTCTACAGTGGATATCTATGGAGAAGTTGTCAATAAGGGAGGTTTCACTATTTCACCTTCAGAAAAAAATTCTTGTCACATCACCTTCTTACAACATGATAAAGTCTCATCTCAAAAATGGGAGTGCAAATTGTCAAATTCTTGATGATCACCTATAGTAAGGATTCAGAGGGAGTTGTAATGTTTTGATGATGTATGCTACCACTGAAAAAGGGAGTTAATATTTTCTTTTAGATCTAGCTTTATTCCTAAAACTTTCTGGCAATATGGAGTAGTTTTTGATCCAAATATAGACTATGTTTGGTAAAATTGGTGTATACCTTGATACAGAGACTCTCAAGTCGATTAAGCCTTATACATTAGATAGTTGTTCATTAAGGGCACATATTAGTGCCACATATATATAGATATATCTTGCACTGGGACATCATTGAAGCACAATAAAAAATTAACATGGCTCAATTATGAAGCTATTTTAGCACATATTTGTTGTATATTGGAGAATAAGATACCAAGCATCCAATGCTTCATACTAAATGGTTCACATAAGAAACACTGTTGACTGATATCAATCTCTGGAAAAGTTTCTTTGGTGAAGAGCGAAGTTTGAACAATATGTGTGAGTTAAGTTTAAATCTATTTTCTCTAAACAAATATATACACATCCATCAGTAGGACCCTAAGTTGGCTTTTCATCTAGCTATCATCCAAGACAACAACATTACTAGAACTGAAATCAAAGATATGCAATGATACAAAGATCTTAATAAGCACACCATAAACATTCTGATTGTTGTTATAAGGACCACCAATAGGCCAAGCACCACATTCAATTCATCCATAAGCATGCGTATTTCTATAGAAATGTTTTCATTTCATGAAATAGGAAAGTCACACAGTCATGTAAATGAAAATGGCAGTTGATTCCCTGGTAGAGTACTGTGAAATAACATTATATTATGTTCACCCTTTTTGGCCTGCAAGCATAAATACATACTCCCAATCTAATTTGCACGATCTCTAATCATTTCAATATCTATCCTAGCGAGATGAATGGCCTAAACTTCATAGTGAAAACCATCAATTTCCCTCTTCAGCCTATCCTTAGTTGTAGCATAAAGCATCTTTGCTCTGATTTTGGATACATCTGGACATTTGAAAATTCATGGATTTCATCAGTCATACATAAGGAAAATATTTTAAATAGATAAAAGTTGATAAACAAAAATGGAAATGGGGAGCTTCTACATGAACCTCAAATCACTCAATCACTTGAGCTAGCTAACTAGGATGGAGATTTTTTATAGTCAATATAAGACAATAAATTAACATGATCCATATAAGATAATCAAGTTTCAAAAATAAATAGATGAACCTACACCTAAGCAGAGAAGCAGAGGGTTCCTTCTCCTCCTGTGGTAACCGGAAGGAAAACATTACAAATGGGTGACATTCATTGCCACCTATAACATGTAGTATAAAAGAGGACAAATGAACTTCTTCCCGATTGACGGAGGCTTCAGAAGGTTCAGAGAAGGCCTATACCCTAATGGCATGTAGCAATATATCATTGTAGAGTATTTGAATTAGATAACAGTCCAAAACCGAAGATATCATCCACAAATGAGAGGCAGTTAAGGGATCACGACTTGTATCACACATGATGCTATGAAAATTCAATATGATACAAACTGGAACAATAGACATTTTTTTTTATCGTTGACGTACTAGAAAATTTGAATTAACATGATCCATAGAAATATCATTAAGTTTAAAAAAAATAGATGTCCTTACATCTAAGCAGAGAAGCAAAGGCTCGTTTCCTCTAGTAATTCCCAAAAAGGAAAAATTTACAGATGGCTGAAATTTTTTAATGTCTTTAACCTTTTGTATGAAGGAGGAAAATAATGTAGGCTTAAAAGGCCTGTATCAATCCAGAATTGTAGTGTTTGAATGACATATAATCAAATATAACATCTACAAGGAGAGGTGGTTAAGGCATCATGGCTTCAACTAGACACAATGTTGTGAAAAGTCAAAGATGATATGGACTCATAGGCTGAGACATTATTTTATAGTTGAAATAAGAAAATATGAATTAATATGATCCATAAAAAGATCATTAATTTTGAGAAAGGGTTCACCTAAGCAGATAACAAAAGGTTTCTTTCGGGGGTCGGCTAGGCAGCGCTATAAAGGGCTGCCCAACCGACCTCCGGCCCCCAGCTGGGCAGAGGCCAATTGCGAGAATATAAATTTGAGCCTTTTTTATGGAGGCTTCAAAAAAGGCCTGTATTAATCTATTATTGCAGAGATTTTGAATAGGATAACAGTCTATAACCAAAGAGAACATAGGTGGTTAAGGCATCATAGCTTCAATCAGACACAAAAGATATTTCCTTCATTAAGAGTAACTATTATTATTGTGGAACAAAATCCCTTATAGACAACAGAGAAAATAGGGAGTTAAGGCATCATAGCTTCAATCAGACACAACAAATATCCCCTTCATCAAGGGTAATTATTATTATTGTAGATAAAATTCCATACAGACAATACTGGTAATGTCTAATAAACCACCTTTGTCTAGAAATTGTCATGCATGTGGGTTTATTATTGTCATCAGAATCTATTGCTGGTACTTTCTCAATCTGTATTATTCTATGTGCAATAATGCAAGTTTAATTGTCAGTCTATATTATGCTATGTGCAGTAATGCAAGTTTCATTGAAGTATTTAATGTTAGGAAGAGCAGTTCCAATAGTCTTGTCAACACACCAATTACATGTCAAAAATAAAAAAGTAAATTAAATGCTTTTTGAATAAATTACATGTATTGGAAAGTTAAGTATCCTTACAGGCCTCCGTTGATGAGTGAAAGGGTTGTTGCACAGGTGTTTCCATCACTCTCTCTTTTGTGTTTGGTGACAATTTTATCTTCACAGACTTTTGTCCAGCACCTGTGCATTTTTGTCATCAGAATCTATTGCTGGTACTTCTTTAGTCATCTGTATAGCTAAAATGTCGAAATTACCTGTTTCTAGAAAGAATATTATTGATAAGGAATTAAAATAGACATTTCTACTAGTAAATCGATTATAAATTGGATAAATGCATTACTTTATTTGAGTGTTTTTGTTACAAAGTAGATGTGCATATCCTAGTAAAAGGCTGATGCTTGATCTGAGATTCGACTACATATCATATGCATGGAACGCTATGTTTTTGGAACAGTTGTTTCACTCTGGAAAATATTCCTATAATATATATTACTGAAATATTTCAGGAACATGGAAAGTGCAACAAACTTACACCATTCAAACTTCTTTTTCACTTGGGTGTGGATTTTAAAGGTGCTACTGTGGGTTTACTTCCATACTTGTTGAATACCATATAGCCTTTAAGTTCCTAAAGTGTTTAATGCATTACAGCTTATTTGGTCATTATCTAAATATGTAGCTCCTGTCATTTTTATCAGTTTACTGCATACTTCCATTTTATAGTATTAATTGCGGGTGATTTGAAGTGACTAGTTTGTTTGGAGCCTATTGTATCTCATGTATTGACATACATTTCTTCATGGTTTTATTATGATAAAATCTATGAAATAATAATAAGAGAACCATAATGTACTGCAAGGCCAATGAAAGATAAAGAAAACAATTATTCCAGGTAGAGAGTGGGTGTAATTAAAGTTCCAATATTAGAAAAGAACAGCATGCATCAGAGACATGTTGTAAGAAAGTCTTAAAAATCCAAAGAAAACTAACTTTGAAGAAAGAAACACATCTTCCATTACAAAAGATGAATTATGATCATAAATATGGTGGTTAAGGTCATCCTGTAGGTCATACCCACTGCTTGGTTGTGTACTCTGTAATGAATGATGAATTTGTTAAGGGCAATGCTTGATCCACATTGTACAATATATAGGGCTAAGGGTACCTTTTTGGGGTTTTTTTGAAATTGGAGATAATTTTGGATGAGGACTGTAAACGAATCTTATCAAACTTCCACTTAAAGCATCAAACTCGGCCAAACTGATGGCACTTAAAGAGTTTTATCAAACTCGGCCAACTGATGGCACTTAAAGCATCTGTTTCCCTTGAGTATAACAACATTAGACTTAGTTTACATTTTTCTTAATTGCAATTATTCTTAATTAGTTCAGGGTTATTCTATTTCAATTCTACAATATACTCTTCACTTGGTTATTCTACATTTTCTCTTCTACAAATGTAGCTCTTTTTTAATCTTTTATTAAAACACCTAGAATTTGTATGTGGGATGTGTTAACTGTTTATGATTCTTGGTGGTTGGTTGCCTCTAAGTGTCTATTATACTTCACTATGGTAAGTGTCTATTATATTTCACTATGGTATATTTGTAACTTCATATTTCACAAATTTTGTTCTTTTAAGTGATGAAAATAGTGACTTATACCTTCAATGCAAAATCCTACCTGGTAAAGAAAACAACTAAATAATATTTACAAGACAAGACTTGTATGATCATAGTGACAAAGGATTCTTGAGTTTCACGCTGCATTTTTCATGCTTCTTGGTCACAACAAACACTGAAACTCCTGTGATCCATATCTTTTTCTGTTATGCACAATTAAACTATTTATGTTCTATTAAAATGCAGTGAAGATAAGTGTTGTAGCTATGGATATGCTAGCTGTCAAGGGAGAAGAGGAACAATGGAAGATTTTTATGATGCAAAAATATCAAAGATCAATGGTTTCCTTTAAACAATGAGAAATGACATGCTAACAAGCATTGAGTTACATTTAAGCCCCAAGCTTTTCCGGCCCAAAATCAGAATCAGGAGCACTTCAAATAACCTAAGATTTATAGAAGTCCTAATGTTCATTATGTCATTGTATGCCTAAATATTTCTTAAGCTTCTTACACATGCATAATAAAGTCAATACAAATTCCATGTTTATGTGGTGGGGTGAGATTTTGCAGTGGCAACACCGATGACTGCGGAGGGTTACTGAATTGTCAGGGCTATGGAACTGCCTATTATGAAATGGAAAGAAAGGAAAGAAAGCCAATAATGCAAGTAGTGGGTTTCGATATGGGAACCAGACAAGGGGAAATTAAGGCGCAATGCATTGCGAGCATATAAATTTAATAGTGTACATGGTATCACTACGTCCAGTATCAGAAATTGGTAGTGTTATACATCAGTGGCCACTCGATTCATAAGAATGCAAGAAAATAAGCTGGGGAGACTTAGAAATAAAAACTTCATCTAAATTATTCACAACCACCTAACGATTCCTGAGAATAAAATACATGAACGAGTCCTCGTTGGATCATCTGGACATTGTTTCACTAGCTAGAAGAATCACTAGAGTGGGCAGCATTATATAAAAACAACATATAATTTCGGCAACAAATACACCAAGAGCCCATGCACGTAACTGTGTGTAAAAATGCACTTAATGACCCACTAGATATGCCACAAATGAATTGAAAAAAATTAGAATCCTTGGTTGAACCTGTGTCCACTACCCAACTAGTGGATAGAGCTCACATCCCTATTTCTCCTACTAGCTAGTCAAAACCTCTTTAAGCTTCCAATATTAACCAGAAAATGCCACGTCAAAACCGCTAGCAACAATGGTATAGGGAGGCAGAAATCCAATGGTCTATAATGATCCAAGATCGATGGCCTATGTTCATTTAGTGAATCTCTGCAAATTGGGTGGGTTTAAGTTTTGAAAACCCAAGAGGATTTTAAACTTGTTATAGTATCACAAACATATTACCAAAGAACAAATAGAAAATATATGGTAGAACCCTTAAAATAAACAGGAAACTTACCTAAAACCATGGTTTCTATATGGACGTCCGAAACATAATTCAGTGTAGCCATAGCAGCGCTCTGAAACCATGGTTTCTAGATGGACGTTCGAAACATAATTCAGTGTAGCCAGAGCAGCGCTCTGGTCACCAAAGAATAACAAATGGAAACAACAAGTAGCCAGTGAAATGATAAGGTTATTAATTAACTTGAACAATGTCTGGGCTGAAAAAATAATGCAGTTCACAAAGGCAGAGGAGCTATGTAAACATGCCCAAAAGATTCATTTTGAACAATGTGGTGCAGGTTCAGAAGAAGTAGGTTTAGACAGAAATTTAATGGCTATTATTCTTAGTGGAAATGGTGACCATGAGAAGGAATTGAAAATTTTGGCTCTAGCAAGAGTATTTTTTTTAGAAAACAGAAAAGATGTTGAGGTGGCATATATAGATGCAAGAACTGGAGACACATATCTCGCTCTGGGTCACTATGGTGAAGCATTAAGTGCCTATTGAAAAGCTCTTCAAGGAATACCACACACGAGTAGGGATATTATTTGTAAGCCTTGCTGAACTCTATGTGAAAATGGGAAAACTCAGGGAGTCAAAAAGTTACTGTAAAAATGCATTGAGGATTTTTGGAAGACGACAAGCAGGCAATCCCCCTGATGAGATTGCAACTGGTTTGATAGAGGTTTCCAGATTGTTTGAATCTATGGGTGAATATCAATTTTCAATTAGGCTATTCCGACGAGCCCTGAAGATTCTGGAGAAATTACCCTGACAATAGAGTGAAATTTCTAGGATTGAAGCTCAGATGGGAGTTTTGTTCCACATAATTGGAAAATACAAGGAGGCTTGTATGGCATTCAAGAGTGTCGTTTGCAAGTTCATATGCGGGGTTCATAAGAATACCTGGTTCGATTAGTAGAAACCTTGCAGGAGTACATGTTTGACGTTAAAGCGTCCAGCTAGAAGGATCAATACAGTTCTCGGAGTAATGCTGGAGCTATATAGTCTCGAAAATCAGATTTCAAACAAGGATACCGACCATTACTTTGGCAGCATGATTACCATCATTTGTAATGGTGACACTATGTCCCATGCCTGTGGATTGTAAAATTTTGTCCTGCATAGCCCACCAGAATATAGAAAACGCATAAAATATCAATCCACCTGCCCTACAGATGTTCTATTTAAAACAATAATCCGAAAGGCTTGTGCAGCACAAATGCTTAGCATGTGGAATCTTATATTTAAAGTGATGTATTTCACATAAAACTATGCACCTGTAGATTTCAAGGTATGTAGATTGCATTTTCAAAGCATCGGATGATGAAACATTGGAAATGGGGAAACTATAAAGCATTTACCATCCCAGTGGTCTTTACAAGGTCAGCTATTGCCATGCCACCAAAAAACGAAGCCTGCATCAACAAGCATCACATGGTTACTTATCAATATGAGTCGTCTTCGCATCAGTGGCCTTCAGAAGTTATAGTGGGAAATGCCCACTTTTTTTTCAAGGTCAACAATAAAAATGACTTACTTATGCCATACAAAGAGAAATTCTCTGGCATCCTAAAATGGATTCTATGAGCATCGAGCTAGCCATCACCAGAAATAAGAACAAAATGAGCAATCAGAGGAGATACTTACCATCCTGGCCCGTTCACCCTTCTCATCCCTAGCATCATCTTTAAATAACCTTCCAGTCTGCATCAAAGCACAAAACAAACTATAAAACCTAACCCTTAATTGTAGAACCCTGTCACTAATGCAAGTCCAGTACTGCAAAATGCAGATCAAAAGGGGTGTTGTTAACTTCAGAAAATCGGCATGAAAGAAAGCAAGGGAACGTGGTAACTTACCCCCATGTCTCTGAGCAGGAAGCGTCAACTGTAGAATCGTTTGCCCATTCGCCTCCTTTTCCTCCGAAGGCTTCTGTCTGCTTGGAAAATATTTGTTGCAGAGAAAGCGAAAGGATCGAGTGTAAAGCGAGGGATTGGTTAAAACAGTAAAGGAGAAACAAAATGTTTCAAAGTGGCTGGGGGGACAAATGAACATGCGCTGAGCCTGAGTGCTCTCTACTGCCTTCATCCAGATGACTTACAGTCTCATGGGAGTGTTATACATGTGACCTATTTTAGGTTCGATTAAGACTTGGCTGCAATAAATGAAACAAATGAATTTGTTTACTTTCCCTCTTCTTTTTCAAAATTGTCTTAATTTCTAATTTAAGACCATTAAAAAGTTTAATATTATCTAAATTCTTGTAGGATCCTGATTTCTCCAAGTTTGAACAATCATTTTTTGAATATTTTTTTATTTTTTTATTTAAAATATTAAAAATATGTAAAAATTATTATAAGTGGAGATTATACGATAAACACAACCATAAACATGACTAAAAAATAAAACCTAATGAATTTCCCTTTTTTAAACAAAATAAAACATTTACAATTTTTGAATAAACAAAATAAACTTGATGTGGTCATATGCTTTGATAGCATTTAAATAAACTCCAAATAATGAGCTTTAGAGTGAAGGTCTATAAATTGTGCCATCCCTATGTGGTTATTGCCCAAATGCATACCAAAAAAAAAACTTTCAATGTACCACATATAATAATCATGACCTAAATTTACATACTCCGGGATATTCCTTAGCCATCCATCAAAACCTACTTACATTGTTTATTTTTACTAAAAATAATACACACACACACACACATACACATTCCTAGACATAAAATAGATCAAATTTTCCAACCAATATTCTTCATCTACAACGTAGCAAAAGTGTGAAACCTTGGACTTCTTCATGCAAAGGAGGATGAAAATATTTAGAAGTATATTCCTCCTTGTCTTCCAAAATCTACCATTACATATGTATCATATGAGTTTTAGTTTTTCAAAATGAATTCGCATAATGTTCTTTATTTATAAATAGTATTACAAGAAAAGGAGGTGAAACCATGGAAAATCTCTCAAACTTCCTTCAATAATGGGGAGAATAGTTTATACAATTTTGCTCATTTATCCATTTTATCATATTTATTGAATCTTCAAATACTTTCAATTTTATGACTATTTTTCTCTTCATAAATAGAGGAAAAATTAGTTTTAGGACCATCAACTCAATAGAGTTATTCATTTTTAGGCCCAATCCAACTTTGAACTTGAAACTATGACCACTATGTTCACAGACATATACACCACTTGTTATCAAAATGTGAAAAATGTTGCAAAGCTTGGTATCCATTGTTTATGCTCAAACTAAAGTAGATGGGATACCCTAGTAAAATTATTGCATATGATTTAGTTTAGTATAGCATTATATGATGCATGATTCTATGTTTCATATACACATTATGGAAACTTTATTTATCATTCATATTGTTTCAATTTTGAGAAATTTTAAAATGAATTTTATAGTCTATGGGTCATATTACAAAGTTGGTTAACACACGTATCTTTATGTTTTCACATAAAAGGATAAACGGGATTAGTGAAAAAAACTTGACCATATGTGGTATAGTGAAAGGATTGGAATATGGTTTGAATCTCATGATAAATCGTATATTTTATGTGCATTACGTTATTTAATGTAATGTAAACAAATATCTTGTTTTTTGTTTAGAAATATTGTTATGGCATTGTTATGTGGTATAACCATACATTCCAATTGTGATCACACTTACATGAAGGTAAGAAGGTCTATATACTAGGTTTCATGATAAAAATGGTATGGAATATGTTCTAAAGCTCTAATTAGCATTCGAAAACATGACATTATAATGTTATGAATTACATTATTAAATTCATATCTTGGTATTATTAATTCCTTAGCCATCCCATCGAGAATTTACGATAATACGTGGTCATTGTAAGAATTCTCGCTCAATTTTTCAAAAGAAAAACTAAATATACGTATTAGAAGAAATTTAGTGCCCCCTCTGTCCTACAATAAAATTTCCAAATGATGACCATAAAATTTAAGTAATGATGGAAATATTTTTTATTAAAACTGTTAAAATTTTTATATTAAAAATATATAAATTTATTATTAGAATAATAAATTATTTATTTTCATAAATATAATAATAATAATAATATTTTAATTCAATATCACAATCTAGATTCATTATTTTTTAAGATGGACCAACTCTTAACAATACTATTAGATAATTATCATAAAATTTATTTTATGTATATGTGTGTGGGGTATCTCAAAAGAGAATTCTCTTGAAGCTTATGAAGTATTGCAATTTTGTGGTTAGGGTTTTACAGTGAAAAATTATATTGACAATCTTTGTGGCAATTGGAATGACATCAAGTTTGAAAACATTTTTGGAAAAGCGTTAGTTAGAAGATCAAATTCTCTGTCTTATACGGGACTCCAATCAATGAGAATGCGGATTGTTTTTTGAATCTCTTCGGCTAACTGTGCTCATAAGCCTAGAATACAACTCTGTGAAGTTTTGGATCTCTGAAAGAAGAATCATTAACACTGCAAATCTAATCCATTTATATTATAGTGACTTCAAGAACAAATGGTAAATGATTTCTGTTGAAGACTATTCATATATATATGTGCCTGATACTTTTAATTGAGTCGACATATAAGGGCTACCTCAAAGCATCCAGTGTACAGGAATTTTTGAGGTATGGTTCGCTCCTTTTAAAGGTCCTCTATGGTGATTCCTATCTCGGCGATGGTTCGTATATGCATTGAGTACAAAATCTAAGAGGTTGTTGCAAGATACAAGTATTATGTTTACTTGTGGTATTATATATTAATTTTTTTGGTTATAAAAGTAATATTAATATTGAATAAAAATATATGGGATTTTTAATATTGATGTTTTTACGATTATGATTAGGATTTTCTGTTAAACTTTTTGAGTTTGAAAACTAAACAATGTATATATCTATTAAAATTATAAATGTGTTTCTTAGTGAATGTTTTTATTATTTTGATTAGGTTTTGTTATTGAATTTTTGTGATATTGGGATTTTTTTAATTTAGTATTTTTAAATGACTAAAATATTTGGTATTTTTAAATATGTTTGGAGAGAAGAATATGCGGGGATTTCGTCCATGACAGACCAAAATAGTGTTGTCTCGTCATTTTAAACTTCCCAAAAGCAATGGTTTTGGACCATTCCTCTGTTCTCCCAAGCTTGGTTCGAGACAGAGGAACCTTTGAGGTTGTGAGAGAGCCTGATTAGAGACTTCGGGTTGTGAGATGGGGCATATTTTTCCTTCCAGAGTGCTGCCCAAGAGGTGTTGGGGCTAATGATCCATCTCCACCAGGTATTGGCGCCCAAAATTTTTCCCAACAAGTCTGGGTCTCTGAGACCAATCCCCCATCTTTTTTAGGTCTGCAGATTTTTTCCCAGGATACTAGGGCCCATTTTCGCTTGTTCTCTTTGTATTTCCATAAGAAGTCTCTTTGAATGGTTTTGATTTGGTTTGAAATATATTTGGGAGCAGCAATGATCGAGTATTGGTATTGAGGAATGGCTTGCAGGACTGAGTGGACCAAGAGTGATCTGCTCGGGAGATTTAAGGACCTAAAATTCCAATTGGAAATATTTTTTGTTTTCAATTTGGTGACCAAATATTCCCTGTTGGCTTTGGCTAGGGGTTTATCAGTCAGGGGAACTCTGAGGTACTTGGAGGGGAGGGAGTTGAGCTGAAAGCCTATAATGCGAACAATGTTGAGTTGAATGGTCTAGGAGGTATTGAGGAAGAAGAGTTTTGATTTGGCTTTATTGATGGAGGTGCCAAAGGCCTGGGAAAAATCAACAAGAATATTCTGGAAGGAAAGGGCTTCTTTGACCGAGGGAGAGCCCATAAGAATGTAGAAATTTGAATAACTATTAAATTATTCACTGAGATTATCCTGATCACACACTATTTGAGCTTCATGCATAATACATAACCTCTTCTACTATTGATCATTAATTGCAGAAATATAAACAATTGCATGCGCACAAGCTCAGATCTAGCAAAACACATGCTCCAATTTGCTCCACCTGTTAGCCTGCCTCTACTGCGTAATCCAAGATGAATAATGGCCCAATCTGAGTTCGAATCCACCTGGTATGCACTGCACAATCCTCATTGGCATCTCCATCAATGTGTGGTGCAAACTCACGCACCAGTATGGTCACAACTGATAGTCACACTTGCTCTTTCACCTACCTCTCCACTGGTCTCCACTAAAACTGTCCATGCACTGTAGTTAACTGATGTATTCTTCAGTTGATTAATGAGTTATTATTTAGTGAATTAATTAACTAATTAATTCACACCACTCTCACTAGTGTCTCAATCAGTTAGACTAGATACAACTAGCTCAGCTATGTTTAGCGAGTTCGGCGAACACAGCTCCAGTAACTCCTCAATCTAGCTCCACAAACTAAATTGAGTTCTAACCCAAGTCTCCATGCAATAGCTCCACTAAACCTAAGATAGTGTAATTCCCCGCCATGTTTACGCAATGTACATACGTACACTTAAGCGAAGTGCTCCAAGAGGATAAGATAATGTTTATAGTCCAAATATTATTAAGGGCTAATAATATTCGACTGATCTATTTTTAGACTGGCAGTCTAAAAATAGATTCTACCCAATGTCTAAAAATAGAGGTCCATTTATTTTTTACCAACTTTACCACTCATCCATAAATAGCATCCTGCAACTCATAGACCATGATCCATATGTCTAAAAATAGACATAGTCTAAAAATAGACTTTGCGCCAAAAATAACCTGCGGGCCCACTTAGTGAAGGCGACTTCTTTTCACTAAGCTCCATCATCTTGTTGCATTCTCAACACTCCCTCTCAACAAGATATGGATTATCTGCAACCCCTATCCTACCTCTGTGGTATTCGAATTTGCTCCTGGTGAGCGCCTTCGTCAAGATATCAGCATCCTGATCCTCCATAGGAATGTATGAAAGTAACATGACCTTCTGCTGCACACAATCTCTGATATGATGATACCAGATGTCAATGTGTTTAGATCTATCATGAAATACTGGATTAACCGAGAGTTTGATGCAACTCTGATTATCACAATAAATCATAGTAGGATCCAAGTGTGAACCGAACAACCTGACCAGGATCTTCCTCATCCATATAGCCTCGCATGCAGCCAAACTTGCTGCCATATACTCGGCCTCTGCTGAACTGAGTGCCACGGATCTCTTCTTCCTGTTGTACCAAGAAACTGCTATCGACCCGATACTGAAAATCCCTCCATATGTGCTCTTTCTGTCCGTTGGGCTCCCTACCCAATCTGCATCCGTGAAGCCACACAGCTTCACCTCATCCGACTGTCTATACCATAAACCATATCCTGATGTGCCTCTGAGATATGTGCCTTTGAGATATCTCAATACATGCTTCCCCGTCTTCCAAAAGAGCTTGGTAGGCTTAACCATAGCTTGTGAAACCTGGTTCATAGCATAGCATATGTCGAGTCGTGTATTGACCAGATACATAAGCGACCCCACCAACTGTCGATAAATAGTGGCATCCACTACCTCTGCTGAAGTAGCATCCTCCTTCCTCCATCCACCAGGAGGAGGAGTATCAACAGGCTTGCAGCCATGCATGTTGAACTTCTCCAGTATCTCCCGGGCATACTTACCCTGAGAAACAAACAGTCCATCACTGCGCTGCCAAATTTCCAATCCCAGGAAATAATGAAGGAAGCCCAAGTCCTTCATCTCAAACTCTTTTGCAAGATCCTCCTTGCATGAGAGTATCAACAGCTCATCACCTGTCAAAATCAAATCATCTACATAAAGTACAATGATCAGCAACTTACCCTCCACCACAATCTGGTATAGGTTAGGATCCGCCTCACTCTTGGAGAATCCAAGTCCGGTGAAATAACTTTCTATCCATGTGTACCAAGCACGAGGTGCTTGTTTCAACCCATACAATGCTCTCTTGAGCCTGCACACATGTGACTCGCTGCTGAAGATCTCGAAACCTTCGAGCTGCTCTATGTACACCTCCTCCTCAATGACTCTGTTGAGGAATGCAGTCTTCACATCCATCTGATGAATGTGCCACCCCATCTACGCTGAGAGAGCAAGAATCGTTTGTATGGAATAATACCTTGCGACAGGTGCAAATGTCTCCTCACAATCAATCCCCTCAATCTATGAAAAGCATCGGGCAAAAAATCTTTCCTTGTACTTCTCCACACTCCCATCAGCTGCCTGCTTCACTTTGTAGATCCATCTCGAACCCACCACTGATTTCCCCTCCGGCCTTGGGAAAATCTCCCATGCACTATTTCTGACAATCGAATCATACTCTTTCCCATAAATACATAACCTCTTCTACTATTGATCATTAATTGTGGAAATATAAGCAATCGCATGCGCACATTAAAACCATAAACAATCACACATATAAACACAGTATTTATGGGAAAGCTTAAATTTGAAAATCCCCAACTATCTATATATTATAATGATAGATATCATGTAACAATCATTGTACAAACTCCTCACAAGCTCTCAGTACAATCTCCAATTGTTACACACTACACAAGCTCAGATCTAACAAAACACATGCTCCAATCTGCTCCACCTGTTAGCCTGCCTCTACTGCACAATCCAAGATGAATAATGGCCCAATCTGAGTTCGAATCCACCTGGTATGCACTGCGCAATCCTCATTGGCATCTCCATCAATGTGTGGTGCAAACTCATGCACCAGTATGGTCACAACTGATAGTCACACTTTCTCTTTCACCTACCTCTCCACTGGTCTCCACTGAAACTGTCCATGCACTGAAGTTAACTGATGTATTCTTTAGTTGATTTATGAGTTAATAATTAGTGAATTAATTAATAATTAATTCACACCACTCTCACTAGTGTATCAATCAGTTAGACTAGATACAACTAGCTCAATTGTGTCTAACTAAGTTAAACTGAACACAACTCCACCAACTACCTCAATCAACTCCACCAAACTCTGTCACATGAGTTCTAACTAAAGTCTCCATGCAATAGCTCCACTTAACCCTCAGGAATAGCGTAATTCCTTCTGTCAGCTCCTGTGCCACATCTGTGCACTTAACTGAAGTGCTCCAAGAGAATAAGATAATGTTTATAGTCCGAATATTATTAAGAGCTAATAATATTCGACATATCTATTTTTAGACTGGCAATCTAAAAATAGATTCCGCCCAATATGTCTAAAAATAGAAGTCCATCTATTTTTTTCGACTTGACCAACCATCCACAAATAGCATCCTGTAACTCATAGAACATGATCCATATGTCTAAAAATAGACATAGTCTAAAAATAGACTTTGCGCCAAAAATAGCCTGCGGGCCCACTTAGTGAAGGTGACTTCTTTCCACTAAGCTCATCATCTTGTTGCAATCTCAACAAAGAAGAGTTTCATCCACATATTATTGGTGGGTTGAAGGGGGGTTATAGGGGTAGAGATTTAAACCAAATATGCTTCCATAATAAGGTGTTTTCCTATAATGGATTTAATAAATTACAAGTAAAGCTTGTGCTAGTTGGAAGATCCATTTACAATTACAAACATACATAACTTAACAAGTTTATTGAGAGGCAACGAGTAAACTTCTCAGCCCGATATGTCAAACAAGTATGGATTTATTATGAAGTGATCATCTGCCACGGTTTAGGTTGTTGTTTGTATGGATGAAATACAAACATTTCCTAGAATGATCCTCCTTGAGCACACCCTCTCCAAGGGCTTAGGGCTTAGGGGATTTAGAAGTTAAGGATTTTAGGGGTTAGGGGTGAGGGGTTAATGGGTTATGGGTTAAGAATTAATGGTTTAGGGGTTTATGGGTTAAGGGGTTAGGGGTTTAAGTGTTAGTGGATTAGTGATTTAGGGGTTTAGAGGTTTAGGGTTTTAGGGTTTTAGGGGGTTAAATGGGTTAGGGGTTGGGAACTAGGGTTTAAGGGGTTAAGGGTTAAGGGTTAGAGGTTTAGGGTTTATGGGTTAAAATGGGTTTAGGGTTTTAGAGGTTTAGGGGGTTGGGGGATTTAGTAGTTAAGGTTTTAGGGGTTAGGGGTTAGGGGTTAAGGGGTTAGAGGTTTAGGGGGTTAAATGGGTTAGGTGTTTAGAGATTTAGGGGATTAGGGGATTTAACTGTTAAGGATTTTAGGGGTTAAATGGGTTAGGGTTTTAGGGGTTTACGGGGTTAAATGGGTTAGGGGTCGGGAATTAGGGTTTAATGGGTTAGGGGTTAAGGGTTTAGAGGTATAGGGTTTAGGGGGTTAAATGGGTTAAGGGTTTAGGGGGTTAAATGGGTTAGGGATTATAGTCATTTCTTAGGTGAACAAGGCACAATCTAGTTGTAGTAATTGTAACTTGGTCAAGTTGTTATAGTCAAGGCAAGACTAGGAAGTGTCAGGGACTGTCAGGGAAACACAAGGGAGAATTTATGTTGTAGCCATTGGAGAAATATTTACATTGTAGCCACTGCAGGACCCTGAGAATTTTTGTCCATGGAGAATTATTTATGTTGTATCCATTGAATTAAAGCAAGAGGTTCGTTAATGTTTTTTTGTATGTGTTTATAAATTGGAAGAGAGAAATAAAAAACAAGAACGACCTGAAAGAACTGACCAAAGAAATGGAGGTCACTGCGATAAAGTTGATGGCATTGGAGTTGGTAGTTTAAGACTGTCACAAGGGCATCCAAGACAACCATGACCTGATTGAAGAAGTGGAAAACAAGCTGGCAGTCCACATTGAGGAATATATCAATCCATTTTCAGCTAAACTAGATATATAACTGTGGCTCTCTCTACTCACAGTATTTCATTGAGATTGTGTTAGGTATCTGTTATTAACCTATGCTTGTGTCTATTTAAATGGATACTATATTGATAGCCCAAAAATGAGGCATTTTGGATTGTCTATAGTTTGTACTAGTTCTGAAAAAGAACTAGCAATAGTTAATCTCTTTGGCTACAAAAAGTATTCTACTTGTTGTGTTGGGGAGTTTCTCTCAGGAAATTTATGGATAACCTGACATATTTTTTATATACGTACTATGCAGAACCTTTATAAATCTACCTTTCAAATCAGGGTCAACCCAATGCAACAACATTTTCCCCACAACAAGCACAAGATCAGGCCAACATGTGTGTTGTGTGCATTTAAAGAGATGGATAGGTAGGCTTACCCTTACGAGAACATGGCACCTTAAAATTTGACCACAATTGGTGAGTGAAAGCATTTGCGAAATGGCATCATGAGTGGAGCCTTTTCCAAAAGAGATTATTCATTTACATTACAATATATACAACATGTAGTTAGTGTTCCATCCATGTTAGCACACACACCTGATGGTCCTTAAACTGGTACAAAAAAAATGATTTTATATATTCACATACGAGACAGTCATAAGATGTCAACAAAATCACATACTTATCGAAATCCTCAACCAGGAATATGCTAAATTGCTTCAAAATGTGCTTGTAATTGGGTAGACATCAAAGACAATCATTGCAATGGGTTAAGGGGATCTAAGAGAGAATTATGTAAGGAGTTCCTTTTAGGTAAAGGACATTGGTATTACTATTGTTAAAGGGGGTGGCCTATAAGGATACATTGGTATCTATTGATGCAAGAGCATAATCTCAAAAATTTATTTAAAAATTTGTATTTTTCCTCCAGAAGGTCTTAGAGATTTATAGAAGAGGAAGTTGGTTTCCTTGTTTCCCTAAAATTTTGTAGAATTTCTAATTTCATATTTGGGATAGGAAATTTTAGTAATTTTAGGCACGAGTTAAGATGTTGTTTGATTTTTAAGGCCTCCTAGTCATTAGGAAATTTGATTCTTATGATTAGGATTACTTGTGGCATCCTATGTATTTTTCAAACTCCAATAGACCAAGCAAATATGTGGAGGACATTTGGGGGAAGTGTGGTTGTCCATAAAATGTAGATCAGATTTGGGGAACTTGTAGCTCTTTTCCTTGGACCCTACTCATTCTTAGAGGTTGTATTTGGAGCGGTTAGCAGGAAAAAGCATACTATTCCAAAGAATATTAGTGTTGGAGCACCTGTGGCTTGGGAGAAAGGATAAGGGGTTCTAGGAGTTAAGGGGTTTAAGGATTTAGGAGAAAGGGGTTAAGGGTAAAGGGTAAAGGGTTAGGGATTATGGGATTTAGAGGTTAGGGCGTTGAGGTATAGGGGGTTTAAGGGTTAGAGGTTAGTGGTTAAGGGATTCAGGGGTTAAATATTAACCATCAATGGATTACATGTCAGGGGATTTAGGGGTTAAGTGCCTAAGGGTTATGGTATTTAGGTGTCAGCGATTTAAGGGGTTAGGGGTTAATGAGTTTAGGGGTTAGGGGGCTATGGGTTAAGGGTCAAGGTTTAAGAGGATATGGGATTAGGGTTTATGGGGTTCAAGGATTCTAAGTTATCGGTTAGGGGTTAGTGGCTTTGGGTTTAAGGGATGAAGGGGTTAATTTTTTATGAGTTATCAGTCTAGGTGTTAAGGGATTGTGGCTTTGGGGTTAAAGGGATAGGTATTTTAGTGGTTAGGGGTTAAGTGCGTATGGGTTGTGATAATGTGGCCCCTAATCCCCTTGTCAAAACTATTGGGGTTTCCCCTATCAATTTCTCTCATTGCCTTACCTGTAGGTCCCCTAGCCCCTATGCCATAAGGCCCTAATGCTCCTTCTCATTCTCTAATGTTAGGATTATATATCTCAGTAAACCATGCTCAAACCTCTTAGTACTTCTACCCATCCATGCTACCCTTATGTTCCCTTTCCCCGTTCAATACACCAAAAGATCCCCCTCCCCCAAAATTCATGATAATTGAATATTTGGAGGCGATAATTTAACAACAGCTTCACAACTAGTCCATTTATAATGGTGTCTTGGAGCTATTAGATGTCATTTCATTGAGCTACAGTGATAGGTGAGAGCTATTCATATCTCACTAAAGGTGTATCACGAGGTTATTAGTCCATTGGCTATAGAATTTGACTCTTTTTATTTGTAACTTAGCGAAATGGAAAAGATGTGGAGACAATCTACATTCTTCCTTTTCACCGGGCCATGTAAAATAAATGAAGCAAATAGCCTCAACCCTTTGGAGAAGGAAAGTTGAGAACAATAATTAGCATGAACAACAAAGAATCAATGAGTTAATTTTAGAGGCGTTCTCCTTTGTAAACAAGCATTCATAAGCTTGTTAGAATTAGTATGAATCTTTACTAGATACAGCAGTCTTCACATCACCAACCACATCCAATTGAAAGGTACCAACCCCTACAATAAAAATGATGTCTCCAAATCAAATGTGGTGTTAATACCAATAATATCACTCATGAATCTATTACAATGTGATTTGGAAAGTAATGCTTTCCATATATGTGTGAAAGAAACAATCCATTTGGTTAGCAAAAGAAGTCTTTTAAGACCCTCAAGAACCCCTCGAGGGAGACAAGAAGGGTTTGAAACCATATGATACAAATCGATCTATGAAACCTATTTCTTATGTGTTCTATGCATTTACTTGTTCACTCGGTTTGACATGTGATAGACAATATATGAAGCCTTCTTTTCCACATATCATCTTCATTAGATATCATGTTACAAGAGCGAAGTGTGTCCGGATTAGAGTTAAAGTTCATTTTAGTTTTTTGTCTTTTTTCTCGTCTTTTAGAGTACAGATTCTTCTCGGGTTCTGTTGTGCTAAGGTGGTCTCAAGCTAAATATTCAAGGAATATGTGAGCTAATATAAGACCATATTGTAATATTTTAAAACAATACGATGAACTATTTAGCACAATTTATGGTGTTGGATTGATTGAGATGTTTATTTTTGGATGGATCGATGTACATCTCTTTAGCCAATAGAAAACTCATTATGCATTTAAGGTAAGTATGTTATTGACATGTTGAAGTGCCATTGATACTTAGAGGTAGAAGATTTAGACTTGTATGTTGTCACTCTATCGTGTGATGATACTGGTGGAGGTAGGCAAAATTTCGATTTTTTTAACTCTTGGATATATTCTATACGCTCTTAAGAGAATTTCTTAACCTTTTAAATAAAATTACAAATAAATGTACATTCATGCAATAATTACTAATTGGTTTGGGGGTGACCAATAAATTGTAGCATGTTGGCTTGCTGAATTGTTAGTAAGTTAATTAGCACTTGATAAATTTGTAAGCTTCTGTAAGTGGGATTTATTGTATTTGTATGTTTTAGAGAAGTGAGTTCGAGTAGTGGTCAGGCTTCCTTTATTGAATTTGATTTCTTTGGTTCTTCTGTGCATGCCCACTGTGGTATCTTCTCATTTGCAAATAATTTATTATTATGTACAAAAATAGTTCTCGTTGCATCCTTGAAAAAGTTGCACAATCGTCTCGATTTATCTCTCGTAATACCTTGAGATTTCTCACTTCTTTCAATTGGGCCTAAATTTCCACCTCAAGAGGGTTGTTAGTTGTTTTCTAACTAAATTAAACATTTTTTCTTGTTTTATTTATTTATTTTTTCTTCAAGGAGGTGTTTCTAAATCAAGAAGTATCAAGTAAGTGGCCTCGATTATTTTTGTCATTAGAAGTTGTCTGACTTCCATTATGGGGAAAAGACAACATCTACACGCAGAAAAATGGGGTATGTTATACCTATGAAAAATTTTCGCTAACATCCAATTAGAAGGTTATACATGATAGTTCACAATTAGGAGATCACAATCCATACAATTGCACATAAAAATGCACTACTCCTCAAATATTAGGGTAAGTACAAGATTATTTATTGAATATAGTTTAGTCACATGATACAACTATCCCACAACTCTACAATAGAGAGACCAACATGGAACAACAAACTTAAAATCGATCGATGCACTCACTTTCATGGGAATTTCATGAACATTTTTATTTTCTTATATAATGCACTTTTACCCACATCTTGAGATCACAGAAAATGGTATTCATAATAAAGTTTTATGGGTGAAGTAATTCATTTTTCCTACAAGA
The DNA here is from genome assembly GCA_034641835.2 of Pinus albicaulis. NCBI lineage: Eukaryota > Viridiplantae > Streptophyta > Pinopsida > Pinales > Pinaceae > Pinus > Pinus albicaulis. The sequence goes on along the minus strand of JAXQQM020090390.1, from coordinate 147,836 downwards.
TCAAGTTACGTAGCTATAATGTCTCATTTTTCGTACGGACTCAGCATACCCTGGCAGAATTTTGAGGGGAAATCCCACTCAAATTATCAAAGAATATCTCAGTGATTTCATTAAAAAAATATGTTTTCCTCAATTATATGTTGATTATTCTTTCTCTTCACTATGTTTCGTATATAAATTCATTTCAATTCATTCATATAAGATATACTTAGGCTCCTGGTTCCAATTTAAAGGTCGAGTTATCATCATTGTTTGTTTTTCTTTAGTTGGAAAGTGCTTGTGGTAATTTGAAGAGTTTGCAAGAGACGGGAATCTCAAATAGTTGTTGACCGGGCTAATGCAAGTTTTATAAATAAAATGTGTGGCTTCAATCCCCGATGTCTCAAATTTTACGAAAATTCAGAGCTAGAATGGTCATCCTTCACCCACATTTATCACGGCTCAATCAACTATGCGTATAAGCTCTCCGAGGAGGCATTCAATTAGTAGCCACCGATGAATTCTCGCCAAGATCAAGGTCGTGGCACACCCAAAAAAGGCAACTCGCAAAATTTAAGCTAACAACAACCCCTACTCATGAAGCTGACAACTTGTCTCCTCAAGGACCATTGCATTCTCCTTCATCAAAATACTTCTCAACAACTCACTCAAATGCATCATTTCTATACCCCCCAACACCCATTTATGTTATTGTGCCCATAACATTTTTCGAATAATCTGATGTTTCATACGTGAATGTCAAATGCCAATTCTACTATTTGAAAACCAAATTTTCATCCCTTGTACCTCTAATGAGCCTTCTTTCATTGAATATTATTTTGAATGGTGTTTTGTTTACTAATTCTTATCATTCAATGATTTCTTATATGTTAATATTCTTCTTTTTATTTCATGACTTATAAGAGCCTTTGCAACATTTGGTGCAGTTGCTAGTTTAAATTTTTGCACATATTTAAAAAAATAAACAATTTTAGTTCATGGAATGTAACTCAATTGACAATCACTTTGTTATAAAGTTTTATTATGTTAAAACATGAGATTCAAATTTCAAATCCCCTTGAGTGGTCAACCAAAAAATAATATTTTTTTATCTATTTATTTATTATATTTTTAGAATGCAGTTTTAATGAAAAAAGAAAAATATAATATAAAAGAAATAAAATATCATGACATGATTTAAATTCTATTATATTTACATCATATTTTTAAAAATAAAAAATTATAATTAACCACTATCCACTCATGGATATTACAATGCAAATTTCCGAATGCTAATGATTTTATCTTAATTGCTAACTATCTTAAATGGGTTTCCTCTCAATCGTCATTGTCTTAAGTCGCCATTGTCTTAAATATAAGTTTTGTCTTAAATATTTTTGTCTCAAAGTGCTTTTGTCTTAAATAAAAATTTTTGTCTTAAATATTTTTGTCTCAAATTTCTTTTGTCTTAAATTTTTTTTTGTCTCAAATTGTTTTTGTCTTAAATATAAAGTTTTGTCTTCAAATACTTTTGGGTTAAATTTTCTTGTCTTAATTTTATTTTTTGTCTTGAATTGTTTTTGTCTAAAATATTTTTGTCTCAAATCATTTTTGTCATAAATATAAAGTTTCGTCTCAAACTATTTTTGTCTTAAATTTTATCTTTAAGACAATTCAATTGATATTAAATTTTAATATAAAATAACTAAAATTAAAAGTGACTTTTTAAGACAAAAGATTTCTTTTGTCTTAAAAAAATGTCTTAACACACCCCATGTAGTAGTGATCCATGTATAAATTTTTGTGTTTGGGAATGAAATGTTAAGTTGCTTGAGTTGACTGGCCAACTATCACATGGTAAAAGATTTTGTGTTTTGCAAATTAGAGTGCCTCAAGTTGCATCACTTGTAAAAGTTTTGGAGACCATCCGATTCTCCTGGGAGGGACATCTCTGTGGATCCGAGTGCATGTGTATTTCTCTCACATTGTTGTGTTGCGCATGACTATTGAGTTGCACTATTGTGTGGCGTGAAAACGAAGCTTTCCTATTGAGTGTTATCGTGTTGTGTGTTATCTCATTGGTGAGGATAATGAGTTTATTTGGAAAAATGGTAAGGGATATTCAATTCATGTCGTTAGCCTCGTGAATGTTTGTGCCAAAGTTCCATCTCAAACTCTAGTTGGATATTTTATGAAAGATGGAGGCCGGATTGTGTTAGAAAGTAATTTCAACCACCGCGTTAAATATACCGACAAAGGAGCATATTTCAAGTAGATATTTTGGAGGTTACATATTTAGTCTGTAGCCCCCAAGGACATGGCTTAAATGAAGTTCTCAAGTTCTCAAAGACTAGTACAAATTCCTCATTCCATAACACATGAGATAATTAAAAAGTCAAATAGACATTTAATGCATGGGTGGTAAAACAATTATGGCCAAACATTAATTTCACAACTAATATGTACTCTCAAGTAACATTCCACAACACATGAGATAATTAAATTCAAATAGACATTTAATGCATGGCCGGTAAAACTGGTGGCCAAACATTCATTCACAACTAATATGTGTAATTTGCAACATAGAAAAATATTTATATACAATTTCTAATTTTGTGTTTTAATGTTTTGACTCTATCATGAATTAATGTATTAGAAATGTATGTTTTGATATAACAACTATGTAGAAGTTTTTGGAAAAGTGGCAGATGTAAGTCTGAGAGATCAAGTGGATAAAATCGTAGAGAAATTTGTGGTGGGCACATAAAAACAATTTTCTACACGTTTTACAGCTCTGCAACCGGTGGTGAAGTGTAAATCTAAGTAAAAGTCGTGTTTCACTTGGTGAACTAGTTGCACTTATATGAATGAATTTCATGTTTTAGAAATTATAACCAAAGTTTTGATGTGTTGCTTCCCTACTTACTCGTTTTACTATGTTTAACTCCAATTGTATTATATAATCTCTCTGCATCAAAGCATTGAGTAATTTCATGATTTAATATTTGCGACTATCTTGAGTAATTTCACTCCATGACTATCGTTTGAGTGAATAATCCTCTGCTTTAAATTGTTCACATGGTATATCGGAAAGTGGGTTTAAAATTTTATTATCAGAATCGCAAGTGTTTTTACTCGGGTTAAAATTTGTTCTCAAGGCATTATTTTTGGAGAGTAGCGTATTTACCGTAAAGGAGAAAGTAGTGTATTTACTAGAAAGGATAATTTTTTTTTAATGCTTAAAATGGAAGTAGAAGGCATTATTTTTGGAGTATGGGGAGAATTTTTTTTTAATAGTTAAAATGGAAGTGTAAGGCATTATTTTTGAGTGTATTTACCAAAGAAGGAGAAAGTTTTTTTAATAGTTACAATGGAAGCATAAAGCACAAGCTTGAATAATCCACAAATGCCTCACTTAATGGGGAAAATTATTATTATTGGAGCCATTACAATGAAGGCTTTGTTTTCTTCCCAAGATATTTGGAATTGGTGGAGAATGGTTTCCTATATAAACAACATACAATGCTTTGACACAAGAAGAAAATGATTTATTGAGGGATAACAAAAAGGACTCAAAATCCATCTTCACATTTTTTAGGAGTTCATGAAAGTATCTTCCCAAGGATTGCAACAACAAAAAAGTCCAAGCAAGCATGGGATACCCTCCAGACAACCTACCAAGGCATGGAAAATGTGAAGACAACAAAACTACAAATGCTAAGAGGATATTTTGAGACAATTTATATGAAAGAGTATGAGAATGTAGACTCATTTTTTACACATGTAATTGGACTCATTACCCAAATCAGGTCTCATGGTGAGACACTTGAGGAAAGGAGAATAGTTGAGAAATTTTTGAAAAGTCTTCCAACGAGATTTGATGTCATAGAAGAGATAAAGGATATCTCACAGTTTTCAATAGATGAAATTCATGTATCACCGATTTCTCATGAACACATACCGAACAGAAAGCAACAAACTCCTCACTGACCATGCCTTCAAGACACAAGTTTCATTTGTTCAAGGTAGAGGCGAGGGAAGATCAAATGCTAGAGGAAGTGGAAGAAGCCGACACAGAGGTATAGGAGGAATCCCTTCAATTTCAAGTGAAAGGGGCGGAAATCAAAATCCGCATCAAGGCCCATGCCAGAATCATGCACAAGGTCGCAGGTATGATAAATCTCAAGTTCAATTTAATTATTGTAAGAAGTATGGTCATTATGCAAATGAATGTAGAAAGAAGCAACATGACATAAGTAACAAACCAAGTGAAAATTTCACAAATGAAAATCAGAACCATGATAGCATGTTTTTAGCTTCTAATGTAGCACAGGAAAAACAAGGGGATGTATGGTTTTTAGATTTAGGGTGTAGAAACCCCATGAATAGGAACATAGAAATGTTTTCGAATCTACATGAAAGTGTGAAATCTGAAGTGACATTAGGGACTGATAATAATTTTTTTTTCATGGGAAATGGAAGAGTCAATATTCTAACAAAGAAGGGGGAGAAGAAGTACATTTCTGATGTTTATTTTTTCCCTCGTTTGAAGCCTAACCTCATAAGCATTGGATAACTCATGTAAAAGGTCTACAATGTGGACAAATGATGAGTGCACAATTTCGATAAGTCACGAAGTATACATTTGAGATTGCAAAAGTTAAGATGACGTACAATAGAATGTTTCTCTCAAGATAAAAACATATTTAGTTGAAGAAGGTGCCCAAGCATAAATATCAATGAATTCAAAGAGAATGGAAAAAAATGTAGTAGTAGTCACACAAGTAAACTTCACAGAAGATAACATGGAAATGGTGACGTGTCATCTCACCTCGGAGGTTTGAATTTTTTTCATTGAAATGCATGGTGAAGATATTTCCACTCATAGAAAAACCAGACATCCTATACGAAGGATGCATCTTGAAAACAACAAGAGAATCATTTCGAGCAGAAATTCAATAAGGGAAAAGGCACCCTTGGATATTGTCCATTCAGATTTATGTGATCAATGCGTACACCATCAAAAAAATGGTGTCGTGGAAAGAAAAATAGGACCATTATGGAAATGGCAAGGAGTATGTTGAAGAAAATCATTTTCTAAATGATTAGTATCGGGCTGAAGTTGTCGCTGAAAATGGCATATTATTAATAGGTGTCCAACCAAAAGTGTTAAGAATATATTCTAAGAGGCATGGAGTGGAAGAAATCATGAAGTCACTCACAGAGAGTGTTCCGAATGTGCATGCACATGTCCTAGATGAATTAAGGAATATTTTGGATAGTAAGGGGGAGAAATGCATATTTTTTGGATATAGTAATGAATCCAAGGCATAAAAGCTATACAATCCATCAACCAAGAAGTTCATAATCAACAGAGATGTGAAATTCATAGAAGAGGAAGCATGGGATGGATGTTTAGAGAAGAGGGTCAATGTAAAAATATGTGTACCACATGAATACAAAGAGGAATTGACCGCAACAAGTAATTCCTCAATGGTGACTCCTCCTACTCCTATTCAAGCTCATCAAAGTAGTCACCAAGTGACACCATCAAAAAATACACAGGGCAAATGTTGTCATGCGTCAAAAAAGAAGCCTAAGCACACCACAAAGACCCACAAGCCTCATATACTTCAATCACAACACCAAGTGACATGTGAAGCCCATCTTCAAAGTACTCATAAGAAGAAAAACATTTAGAAATTTATGTGAAAGTTATGAGAAAAATGAAGTTGATAGTAATGTTGGTATAAATTTCTTATTTGCATTGTTTTGTCATGTAGATGATCCAACCATTTTGAGGATGCAATCAAAGAATAAAAATGGGTCATGGAAATGGATGAAGAAATAGAGAACCAAATAGAAAAGAATCACATGAAAGCTAGTGGAGCTTCCACAAGGAAGAGAAGTCATTGGATTGAAGTGGGTCTATAACACCAAGAGAAACGTTGAAGGAAATATTAAAAGGCATAAAGTAAGGCTAGTTGTCAAATGATACAAGTAACAACATGAAAGATATTGCGCAGACATTTGTGCCGCCCAGATGGAGATAGTACATACATTGATGTCACCTGCCACACAACATAAATGGAAAGTGTATTAAATGGACGTAAAATCAACATTCTTGAATGGATTGTTGAAAGAGTGTTTATATGTTGTGCAACCTCTTGGTTATGAGGTAGAAGGCCAAGAAGACAAGGTGTATAGTTTGAGGAAAGATATTTATGGGCTGAAGCAATCTCCCCATGCATGGTATAGCATGATAGATGCTATCGATGGACAATGGCTTTGAAAATGTGATGATGAGCTCACTTTCTACATCAAAGAGAGTGATGGTAAAATTTTATTGTTGTTTTATAGGTAGATGATTTGATTTTTACAAAGGAGTGATGATTTACCATTGCTCATTTCAAAAAAGTCGTGAAAAGTGAGTTTGAAATGAATGAATTGGGGTTGTTAAGGCATTTTTTCGGCACAAAAGTGAAGCAAATAGAAAATGGTATTTTTATTTCCCAAGAAAATATGTAGCATACATTTTGGAGAGGTTTAATATGTAGAACAATGCTCTGTTTCAACTCCAACCGTTTAAGTGGTTGAAGTTGAGTAAAGAATATTGCAACAGTAATTTCAATCTGACATTATACAAAAGTAAGGTGGGTAGTTGACACATACCATATGGTTAGGCATGCGTCATCTAGCTTTAGATTGTTCAAACATTCTTATAGGAAATTTAGTTCTATTGCAATATCTTTCATGTTGACATTTGACCCATTTATTTGATGATCATTTTTCATTTTATCAGCAACTTCTATTATTTCTCCACATTTAGCAACCTTAGGCTTCATTTATTTATCAATTTGTCTTTCATCATTACCTATCAAAAATTCAATATCAACAACATATCCTACATCCACATACCAATTGTTATATTTAAAAACATAAGGTCTATATCAGGAGATTTTGTCCTCAAGTATTCATGCTAATCTTTCAAACATTTTGTGGCTATATGTGGGAATTGAACCCATGTTCACATAATCATCGTCACCAAGCAATGTTCCTTGCTCTGGTTCATAAATATATGCATTTATCTGGAGTTTCTTTGCTTCCCTTAGTTTGTGTTTCTGTCTTAACCGCTCGATTGGCCATTTAATTGTTCTCTTTATTACCCATCAATGTATTTGTCTTTGTAATAGCTCCATTAACACTTCAAGTCGTGCCTTTAATTCAACTATCTCTCCTTCATCATCAACGCCCAATTTGTGGCATCTATGTAAATTTTCCGAATCCTACAAATGACTTTCCATAATCATCTTCATTTCCTTCTCTTTCGCGAACTTCACCTTGTTCATTGTAACATGAAATTGGAATTAATTTACCAAGTTATATCCCTTCCGAAGTTGGCCAATGGTTCACTTCACTAATCTTCTTTCTCAGCACACATTGCTCCTCTACTTCATTTGCCGCAAACAACTACGTATTTCAAATTTTCTTTTACAATGACCAGAATTTGGGTGTCGGCTCGTTGATCATGCACCAAATTACAATGTAGTTTTAACTTAGGACTTTAAATTCCTTTTTTGACCTAAATTTTATTTAACTTTTTTACATCAATGAAACTTAGTGTACTTTGACTCTTAACTCGTTTCACAATTAGACATGACTTTTTAATTACAATTTTCTATTGACATTTGGCATCCATCGTCACTTGAACTCAACACACTCCTTAATTACAACTCTCATCAATCATGTCCCTAGAATCGATCAATTACATGGACCTTGACTTGAATTTTTTTTATATTGGGAGACTCTATCACTAAACTCAACTTGTGCAAGGACTTTTCTCTATTTTAGCACTTGGCTTGACAAACTCACTTGATTGACTTATTTCATAAACTCTTCAACTTTTACTTTATCAAAAATCTTCTCAAAAGAAAAAAAAAAAATTGAGACTGACCTTGAAAAAAATTATTAGAGTCTTTTTACTTCATGGTATATAGAACTTTACTTTAGCCTCGGTACTAGTACGTTAATTATCCTGTAAATGTTTCACAGAACTTCAATCTTTATAGGACACAATCTGTACTTAAATCTGCTCTCTTATGCTTAAAGTTTCTTATCATACTGTGGTTAGCTTCAAATATTCACGAGAATACTGTCATTTTTATGGGATATACGTATCTGTTTTAGGTATGTTGTACATTCCAAGATAAGCAGTTGAGTGAGCTTTCTTAGAAGCGATAAGGAACTGATTTCGAGACTTGTTTTTCTGAGACTGCATCGAACTACAGTTAGATTACTGGATCCCCTCAACTTTAGAACCAACAAGTACAAGAGCAAGAAAATACTCATCAACTCCTCTTTAATCAAAAAATGATTCCACACCTTCCAATAATGCCTAATGCAACACTCTCCCACAAATTACCTGGATCAAGATGCCTTAAATAATGCAGATGAGATCAGCTGTGCACAATCATGGGTATATGAACATCGTTCAACTCGTGGGATGTTCATTGATACATACATCGAACAAATTAAATTGACATGCCCTCCAGAATTCAACGTCTATCCAACAAGCACATGGACTGACCATTTGTGACTGGGACTTCAAAAATTAAGTTCCAGGATGCCACACCAACTGCTAGGTTCTACGAGGGAAATAGTTGGAAGTTTTCCACTTAGGCTGAACTTGAGAAAATATTTGAATAACATGACTATGCATTTCCCTTAGAACCTATGTAAAGTGTAGCATGAATATCACCTTTCCAGTTACTGCGTCAAAGTGCTAAGGAAGATACTTGCAAGACGCATGCCCAAAAACATCTCCAACTTCTTTTGACGGAAGCTAATAACAACCACATTATGATATCTTCTTTGCATAATGATATTCATATTTAAAAGGGGAGGAAACTGTTTGAATTACGGTAGCATCACTATTGAATTACGGTAGCATCATCATTGGCACTGGAAGATTCAGTAACTACTCGCTTCTACCAGACATTGATCACCTTGGCGGCTTCACCCAGTCTGAAACCGTCTCTAATTGTACCAGTCAATGCCTCCTCTTGTTAATATACACATAACCCGATATTAGTTAACTAGCAATTGCACCTGTGGTGCAAAGGAACACCGAAAGGAGGTGCTATGTGAATGAGCGTTTAAGAAAAACTGCTTGAGAATGACTTTCTTGAATAATTTGATTTGAAGTTTAGATATTAAGATGAATCTTATTAGTCTTGACTAATTTTACAAATGCAACTTTTGGAAATACCTCCTTGACAATGAGTAGTTTAAAGGCTTTCCCTATGGAACATATATTTTGGAATAGGGCATGTTGAATTATTTCCTTGGTAAAGAAGGCATAGGCACAAAATAGGTTAGAAGAGGATGTTGGTTTGTAGGTATAAAAGGAAAGGAAATAGTAATGTTAAATAACCATATTTGTAAATTAGTTTTTGAAGTATGCTACTTGCAATTGTATATCTTGAATATTCCAAGTTTTTTGTTCAACTCATTGCTAATCATGTTTGACACACACATGCACATGATAGTTTGAACCGTTTTTTTTTTAATATTGTTAATCATATTTGAAATGATATATGTACATCACAATTTGAAAAGTAAGCGTGTACAGAAAAAGAAAAAAACATTGATTGAAGTTGTAAATAGTACTAAGTAAATACTAAATAGTACAGAGAGGAAGATTGAAATAGCTAGTTTGACTCAAACAATTAGAAAGTAATTTATTTTATTTTAGAAAGAGTGAAGCAAATGTACTAAATGTCTTTGCGAAAATCACATTAGAATAGATTAGGTTGACACGTGTTTATTTATTTATTTATTAATCTTTATTTTATTTTATTTCTATTTATTTATTTATTTTATTCTTATTTTTGTAATTAAGAATTTTTTTTATGTATTTTATTTTTAATTTTAATTTTATCTTTATTTTATTTTATTTCTATTTATTTATTCTTTATTTTTTTTTCTTTTTTTTTTATATCATAGCTTGTAATCATTAAAAATAAAATAAATATATAAATTGAAACTTTAAATATTATTTAATTACTTTTAATATTTAATTTATTCGAACTTCTTAGACCATAACCCCAAGCAATAACAAGTATACGCCCTCTCGAAAGGGTCACGACGGACTTTAGTTTAATAAGCATTGACCAAACCTTAGAGTTGAAAGGAGACTTCCCAATCATATAAGGGGGGCAAAAGATGTAGATTTTGAGTTAATTTTTGAGTTAATCTCCGAGTGTGGAAAATAGATTGTGGGACGACACGACAAAGCAAAGACGACGCGGGAGGAGCCGACACTGCCAGAAGGAGCCGAAACCATAACAAGAACGGTACAAGTCAATGACCATATCTCAAAACATATTTTTCAAATAGTTAATTTGAATTTTAAATATTTATATTTATTTTAATAAAAATATTTATTTTTAATTTAATATTATTAAGTTGTAATTTATGTAATTTGATTTTTATTTCATTTTATTTATATATTTATTAATCTTTGTTTTATTTTGTGTCTATTTATGTATTTATCTATTTTATTCTTATTTTTGTAATTAAGAATTTTTTTTTATCTATTTTATTTTTAAATTTAATTTTATATTTATTTTATTTTATTTCTATTTATTTATTTATTATTATTATTATTATTTTCTTTCTCTTTTTTTTTTGGTTGGTTTTGAAATATTTTCTTATCATAACATGTAATTATTAAAAATAAATTAAATATATAAATTTAGATTTTATATATTATTTAATGACTTTTAACAATGCCCTTGACTATCCGTGCGTTAACAAAAAATGCACAGGAATAAAATTCTTGCACTTTTGAATGGCCGAGATGAGCGCTATAAAGTGATCGAAGGTCCATGTTGGATTGCGAGGCCCCTTGCCTCGATTTAAATTTTAACGTATGTGGGTCCACAACCCCGTCTCTACAACCACGTGGCAACGTTTGGCAAATTGTGGCACCTCACTTAAAACCATTTACACTTATGAACCCCTCCCGCAATCCATTTGTATTTTTTGGGAAACGCTCTTCGGCTTCCACGAAGCCCCGCCTCGCAAAGAATTCGCAAATGTCGTCGTGGCCGGAAGGTTGATGACCCAACAAGAAATGTCGTTGGCTGCTTCCGAATTCACAAGGCCAATTCATGGATTTGTTGCGGGTTTATGACCGTGACGCTCGACGAAGGAAATGTATACGACGTACGAGGGGGCTTCCCGTCCGTGCATTCCGCACCTTGTCCGTCGCCTTCCACGGATCCGCGCCCACCGCACATCTGGGGGATGGCCGCCCGTCGTAGTAGTGCGGGAGGAATGCAAGGGCCTAGTGCCGCTAAATGGCACCTAATCTTGTTCTCATTAGCTCGACTGATCTCGGGGTCAAATATAAAAGATATTTGCGAGAACGCACGACACATCACCGAGATGCTTATTAATGATGGCATTTCCTCGAGACCCCTTCACTGCGCAGTTATAAGTCTACCAATTCTTCCGTTTAATGTTGGCCGAAACCGTCGAAGCACGCCCATTCTCTCAATGATTTTAATATTTTCATTTAAATTAAAGTGAAAAGCTAAAATAGCTCTACAATAAGCTAAAATAGCTTCTACAATATCAATGTTCCAACTCACTAACATGTCAACTTGAACGACTTGGCATAGTGGGAGAATGCATGACCGATACAAAGATATTAGTAAACAGCCCTTAAATAATACAGCACTTCCGTGAATACATATTTTTGTTATTTAAATTGTTAAAGAGATGAAATATAGATGCATCAAAAGATACAGAAATATTCAAAATATTTGATAACAAAACTTTTTGAAAACATACAAATACAATCACATCAACTCATTAACGACATGTTACAATCATGGAACGGTTTTGAATCTTTGTGAACTTGGTGTTGCTTTAATTTCCCCAATGTGTTCAACATGTCATCATAAGCGAGGGCCTCAAAAGATGAGTGACACCGTTTCAAAGGGATAACCAAATTTCTTTGAACAACATTTTAGAGTATATGTAAAGTTTATACATGGAGAATGTTGGAGTTTATAAATTGTTCTTAAGCCAGTCAAGAAGAGGTATAATCAACAACAAAATAAAGATAGCATACCATCTCTACTAAAATGTGAATACATTGCTAATACATGTTACTATGTTAATTTATAACAAGTGTCTAATCTCACCATGCCAGAAATGATGAATCAAGAAATAAGAAAACATTTCACTGAATTTACAATTCAAGAAATCAAGAATGAGAATGATAATTTATCACACATTATAATACATATACGTAATATCGAGTAAACCATGATAACTCGATTTTTCCTATAACAAAGAATGTGTACTTTTTTTTAAAAATGCATTTTCATCTTTCCTTCCCCAAAATTACATTATAATACATATACAAAATATCTAGTAAACCATGATAACTCCATTTTTCCTATAACAATGAATGTGTACTCTTTTTAAATTAAATGCAATTTCAAATTTTCCTTTCCTAAAATTATTAAATGATACCGATTTCTCTCCAAAGATGTATTCATTTTCTATATTTACATCTTGCATTGTTAAATAATAATAATAATAAAGAAGTGTCTGTTAGTTTCAAAGATAACCAATGCAATATTTGTGTTTTTGGTCATAAATCGTTGCATTGGCAAATTGTAAAATAGATGGAAAGGGCAACTTAAAAGAATTAGATGAATTTGTGGATCAAGGTGGGATGTCGAGCTACTTTGAATGGGCATTTGTTCTCGTTAAAGAAAATGACACATTGGCAAGGAGAGTACCATTTATAGAGTCCCATTTGCACCAACACCGCCACAAATAACACTAAAATCTGGCCAAGACTAGATCACAACAAAAGAGTAAAGATCATTATCGCATAATATGCACTTGATTTAAATTTAAAACAGATGCACAAGTTCATGATGCCTCAAAGAATAAGGAGAAATAACGAAAAACTAATCTATAAGGCTTTACAAAGGAGTCATCAACAAAGAAAGTAAGTAGTCGGCAAAAGCTGTAACTATGAATCCGACATTTTTTCTATTTTGAGTTAGCAGATTCGAAGTTCGAGCACAACTATATGACTTATTAAGCACCCAAGGTGTTATGATAGCCATAACTTCAACAAGCAAGAACATAGTTATGGAGAGGAAAAATAGCCCGTTTCTATGGCTTATTAAGCCCCTGTGCGCGGTGGATAGCTCCAAATCGCAAGCAAGAACATAGATATGGAGATGAAAAAATAGCGTACATGTGTTGCCAAATTTTGTACTCATATACTCCCGAAGCATTGTACCAAATTAAAAAGGGAGAAAATATGCCCCGTTTCATTTTACAAAATTAGTAAGGCAAAAAACATGCCCTAATACATTTCACTTAATAATATTTTAGTGTATTAAAATTAGTCAGGAAAAAACAGATGCCCCCCGATACATTTCACTTAATAATATTTACTAAACTACCGAGATATCCTCCAAGTTGAGAGAGTAAGGGCAAAGTAATCGATGTAAGTGAACTAATGCAAACATCATATCCAAATAAGACATATCGTATTTTCATAATTTGTGCTCGCTTTCTATAGAAACAAGTCTTCTAGTTTCGGTAGTTATCCATCTAGAAGAACAAACAACTAATCATGTCGTAACAATAAACATACGAATGCAGCACTTCGGTTACAAACAATAAATTCCAATTGTAGATGGCATTTCTTCTCGGGAATCAAGGACTTGCTCAAGTCAGTGCCCATAGGCATATATGCCCAATGATACTAAAGCAAATAATCTACTTTGCATTTGTTTTTGTTATATGCTTATTCAGTAACCGTGCTAGGATAAACATAAATATATTTCAGCCAAAATTATAAAAACAAATTCAATGGGATTTTGGTTACATGGCACTAAAGTTCAAAATCCCCAAAGGGCAATGGGGTCAAAAATAATGAACCAGAAAGCAATGCTTTATCTTTTTCATTATAAACAAATTATAAACATAAATATATTTCCAGCCAAAATTATAAAAAAATTCAATGGGATTTTGGTTAAATGGCACTAAAATTCAAAATCCCCAAAGGGCAATGGGGACTAAAATAATGAAACCATAGCAATGCTTTATCTTTTTCCTCAGCGGGCTGCTGAGAAAATATGGAAGAGGTTTTTGCAGGAACATAACATAGGCTTTACTCCAGGTCATTTTATTTTGTTCTCACTCTTCTATAATCAATCACTTACAACTGAGAAAGAAGAAAATAATGAAACCAGAGCAATGCTTTATCTTTTTCCTCAGTGGGCTGCTGAGAAAATATGGAAGAGGTTTCTGCAGGACCATAACATAGGGTTTACTCCAGGTCATTTTATTTTGTTCTGACTCTTCTATAATCAATCAATTAAAACTGAGAAAGAAGAAAATAATGAAACCAGAGAAATGCTTTATCTTTTTCCTCAAAGGGCTTCCGAGAAAATATGGAAGAGGTTTCTGCAGGACCATAAGATAGGCTTTACTCCAGGTCATTTTGGGTTTATGTTTCGAGGAGAAACAGTGTAATTTTTTCTTCTCTCTTTTTAATGTGTTCTCTTTGCCTCTTCCTTTTTTCTTCTCTCTTTTTAAAGTGTTCTCTTTGTTAGTGCGAAGAGGGAGGTTCGAGATTTTCAAGCACATGTAAATAATAGGGCATCAAAGTTTGGAGTTAACAGTTTGCAGTAAATGCTATCTCGAACCGTATAAACTTGAATGGCAGTAATCATATCAAAGTAAGTAAGATACATAGAAATAAGAAAACAGCAGGAAATAAGACAACCCCACAAAAAAGAATGGTTGAGAAACATTAGTAAGGAGAACAGTTATCAAGGTTTTTTACAACCAAAGTATGTGTAGATGCATCATATAAGATCTTCAGAGTATATGTATTCAATTTTGCAATCAATAAACCACCAATTATCTTAGGGATGGAAATCAAAGATAGGGTTTGGCAGCATCTCACACACCTTTTCCTTCTTTTTCTGTGTCCCGGGCCACTCTAACTAAAGTTCCTCGATTTGCAACACCCTAATAGCCAGCCATCAAAAAGGCGTATTATTAGTCAAAATTGGCAGGTTAGTTTTTAGTTAGTCACAAGGAAGGAATGGAAATGAAACATACCCAGGAAAAGGTATTGATGTCTGTTGTCTCATGGCGACCAGTGAGGCGTCTCTCATTGCCCTCCCCATAGGCATAAATATGCCCCTTATGCCTCAACTTCAGTTTTTCTATTGCTTTCTTGATTACTTCGAAGCCTCCCTCCTTGTGCATGGACTTGGTGCTATTCAAAGAGTGCGGTGCATTAGAGGTTCCCTCCAATGGAAACACATGCAACCGTAAATCTATGCCAACGCTGATTCGTTTATTGGTATATGTTGTACATAGTGGAATAATTACTGCCAAATTTTTTTTGCTCAAATTCTTTCCTCTTTTCGAGTCACCAATGCTCCTCACTTACCTACCCTTTCGTAGATTCTGTTCATGTGATTTTTTACATAGATTCATAGATTGTAAAACAATGTTTACCTGTAATTTGTGTGACATCCAGCACCATTCCAGTCCCCCTGAAACAAATAACAGGCAGTCCCGTTATTCATTATATGAATAAAAGAGAATCAACAAATTTTTCCAGAACCACATAATTTCCCATAAGTTTACCTCAATTGGCTTGGGATCAAAGGACAGAACGACACCAGCCTTTTCTGTAATCCTCTGCACTTGAAAATTAGGTAAGTCAATTAACCAAAATTTCCATAACATGATTGGCTACCAAACTCTATACATGCATTTTAAGAAGTCAATAAAGGGGAGATTATATTATATGTAGATCATAATATCATTACGATTACCTGCAAAATTTTCCTCTCTGTTAGCAGAATTGTTTCATAAAAATCGAAGATTGAAATGACTTGTAAATGGAAATAATTGAGATCACCCATTAAAAATATATTTGCAATTTAGAAAACATTAACAATATCTTTGCAATTACGAAAACACAATATTGCAAGAAATTTCCCAAGGCAGAGATCAGAATTAGATTTGGTAATTCTTAATGAAAAATCTAATTCTTAATGCTGTTGCATTAAAGAGTCCAAGATTTGGTTCAAAATTAGGTTACTATGACTGTGACATTAATCATATACGGGGAACAATTTTGGAGGGCTATTAATAGCTATGGCATATGAGAGGGAATAATAAAAGGAAAATACATGAGAAAGCAAAGTTGTCTATCATGGACTGTTACAGGGATGGAAATGTTCTATTCGAAATGGCTTTCATATTTGGAGTGATTTCTTGAAAATTAAGTAAATTTTTTATAATCTTCAATGGATGGTCTTTTTGGTGAGAACGTTGTAATATGGGAACAATACATTTCTGATTTTCAATTGGCAGGGATTTATATCAGTGATCGTGAAGATGAATTTGTTTGGAATGGTGAATTGGGTGAGGGACAAATTGTAGCCTAAAATGTATACAATTACATTTCTCTTCCACTCCAGGAGCAAGTGGATCAATGCTGGTACTGGTTTGTTTGGTCATGGAATATGACTTTGAAGATTAAAATTTTTGGGTGGTTCGCTTGGGTGGATTTATTGGTCTTGGAAAGTGATATCTACACTACGGAAAATGTTATATATATTTTCTTACAATGCCCTAATGATATGGGGCTGTGTTTTACAGAGTTCTAATTTAAAACAAGGATGGCATTTCAACTCTTTGGAGGCATGCTTTGTGTTTTGGATATGTAGGCACTGCACTTAGGACTCTTCCTTTCTTTATGGGATATCTAGCTAGCTAGGAATGCATTGATGTTTGAAGAATATGTGCTCATTTTGGTGAACAATAGGTATACGCAATAAAACCTCCCTGCACTATGGACTATGCACAAACTGTTATTTTTCCGATTTCCGATTGGAAATGGATACTTAGATGGAGCTGCTCCAATAGGTTATTGTGGTTGTGGAGATGTTATTAAAGTAACCCAAAATCTCCAATGTCCAGCTTTCAATACTTTTTGGAACATTGGATTTGGGTATAGAGTAGAAATGCTTGCCTTCATCTTATTAATTGGACGCTCGGATAGAGGACTTAAAGGCTTCCTTTCATTGCATTACTTTTGAACATGTATACAGGAACACAACACCATGGCTAATTCACTATCTAAAACGGGTCTTACTTCGGAGCTGTGTTTTCTTCTGTGTCTGTTTCAAAGAAGTCTAAAGCCTCAGTGCATATATAAATGTTGGCTCGTTGTTTATATGCTATGGGACTCAAATTTTGAAGAGAGAAGTAAGTAATATGCGACATGAAATTAATTATGCTAAGGTTTAGTGTTTTGTAAGAGAAAAAGAAAACGAGAGAAGAAAAACACCTGCATCCCGTTTCTACATCACATTTATCATGATCCGAGCATGCGATCCCGAAACCTAAAAGTTTGGTGGGTGTTGAAAACATTGCATCTGCTATTCTACATCACATTTATTATGTCTGGGCATGTCATCTGAAGCTTAAAATTTAGTGGGTATGTGATATCAAGTATTAAGCTTAGTAATGATACAAATTTGTTATGTAAATTTGTCTCCAACAGATAAATATTGATATTGCTTCACTGGGACTACCACATTGCCATCCAGTTAGGACATCTCATGCCCAACATTCCCAAAAATGTATTTACAAGTCTGACAAAATTTTGAGCAGCACCTATCTATCTAAAAAATAGAGATCTCTTAATGGTTTAGCCTCGTTCATTGTACTATAGTTATGCATGTGTATGATGAGGAGCCATGATCGGAAAAAGCACCCAACAAAATTTGTAGCGAGAAGCATGGTGGAATTGAGACTTTTGTTAAAAAATATACTGCCGACTAGTACTCGGATGCATAATCATCGTATGTATAATAACTCGGAATCTTCAAGTTCATACGGGTAGTCCTCATACGAATATTCGGCGACACTGAAGTACACCCAATTCACAATCGTTACAAGCTATCATAAGAATATGATAGTCATTAAAGGTGAATGTAGAGACTTTAAAAGATGTTAAACCAACCGTGTCAATTATGCCAACCCTCGGCAGAGTCAGCCTCTTCATTAGCCCAGCAAAAATGATAGAATACAAATGAATTTGTCTGTGGTTCTAAAAGATCAACAAGAAAAAAGAAAGAAATCACCGTCCATGAAATTGTTATACCGAGCATGCAACAAGAAAACTTCAAATGCGTAATATAATTTCACATTCAAAGCGAATATAAGCAAACTCGTCGAATTTGTTCAAGGTATTTAGCCATGGCAATCTCATATTCCATCTTTAATGTATGAGCCTTCTTAAAGTAAGGTTTTTTTATCCTATCATCGAAACCATTGAAAGCATTAGGAGAATCCCATCAAACCACATCAAAAACAGAAATAAAATGATACCTATGAATCCTTAAACGCCATACTAAAACTCTATCTCCATTCAAGCTTGAAAGTAAAATTTGAATTTTTTTTCAATGAGAATTGGTAGAACTACTGTCTTTCGCAGAAGACAGAATCGGTCAATGGGACCACTATACTCCTAAGCCTAGCCCAACGGCCGAAAACTCGGAATTAAGTCAATGGACTCCGCCACAAACCTAACTAGATAGATAAACTAAGCTGAACTCAGTGAGGACTTATTCAGTTGAAGATTATTATTCAAAATCCACACAATGATAAAGACTTTATATGTGAAAGTTATCCAGACAATGTTTTAGTCAATTTCTATATTATGATCACCAATAAAAGCAACCAATCCTTTCCATCAAAGGCCTTAAATTTTGGACATCATTCAGGTGTTGAATGTCATAAATTGGTTTTGTGTAATATAAATATGTATTCACACTCTACTTTAAAAGAGCACTCAAAAAGGGAAACTAAACAACACCAAACCAAAATCCAACCATTATTAGGGCAACATTCCTTCCAAAGCCGTACCCTTACCTCTTCTCGTCGTTGACTTCTACTTATCAGCTCCTTGTCTATTGACCTCGCACGAAACGAGCTTCATACATTTAGGTTCCTGCGTATTCGCATCACATGCAAAAACATATGTAATGGCCAACAAGACCAAAGTTTACATTAGCTTTCTCTGATATAAATAACATATCACACAACAAATAAGATAACTTATAAATATGGGTTTTGGAATCTAAGATACCCCTTTAGCATCGGCCATTATCCTCTCCGTATTTTTTCTGAACTCCTCCCTGTCATGACAGATTTTGCAAGCAAGCAAACTTGGCTTTTATTTAAAGAGTCAAGAATAATACTTTGCAAGCAAGAAAACATGCATTTTATCTAAAGAGTAAAAAATAATAGAACTCATTGATACATCTAGGTATCCATGCTTCTATGCATGAAAACACATAATGCCTTCTACGTTGCGAGAACATTTTGCCCACAAAGAGGTACGCTGGGTTCGGAATCATGAGACCTCTAGCACTGCAGACTACGTATAAAAATTCAGGTAAATATTTTGACGGTTTGATAAAGCCTTCAAGCAAGGTATCTTACATATAAAAACAAAGAAAGTTGTATGTGGATTTTTGAGCTGATTTGGATCCTTCGGCTTTTGGCACATTTTGGAGCCTTTTGAATTTCCACCGCTTGTTTCTCTCTGCTACTTCCTACTTCGTTGCAAAAGAACAAAAGTATCAAAGTTGATAACAAGATCAACTCTAAAACGTTTATTGACCTGACATCAGCTAATAGTACCCATTGTAGGTCTAAGGGAAGCTAAAATAAATAACGGATAATGGGATCATAGAATATACAATTGGATGCCCCCTCACAACAGAATCAATTGTATGGTGACACTCGCATAAACATTGATAGAAAAAGCACTCGTTGCTCACATTGAACATTAACATAAACTCGTTACCATCAAGAGGAAAAACCTAAAGGCCCATCAACAACAATCCCACGATACTCATGAGATAAATAAAATTATTAAAATCAACAAGGCATGAATAAGACACTAGAACCAAATTAGCTCCTCTAACATTCGGAAAACTACTGCTATGAAAGCATGAAATACTACCGTCAAAAGAGAAACATAAACCCATTAGTACCGGATTGAAATTCTCATGAAAAACGAGAGTCATCAAAAACCTAGTTACCAAATTATATAGTCAGTCAGAAAATCCACGCGTGTGAATCGAAACCGGGATTTGGGGGAAGAAGACAGGGTCGTTGAAAGACCAAACGCGACTACGCAAGGGACTCGTTGCCCCGTGCCTTCATAGGAATCCATTTGTTGCATGCCGGAAGAAAGCTTGCTTGCGCGCCTCCATGGCTTGGTTTTCATCATTATTGTCCGAGTCCTCCACGAAGGTCGAGAGCCACGGGTCTGAGCAAGAGTGTCCATCTGCGTAAAAAGAAAACAAGAAATATAGAGAGAGAAACAAAAAGCCAAAGAAACGAAAAGAAACTCTAAAGAAAAAAATCATCTTTGCCCCCAAAATTCGAAGACTTACGAGACCGCAGCTCGGCAACGAGAAGCTCCTCTAGAATAGGGGCTTCGATGCTTTTATTTGAAAAGTCGAGGAGGTGGTCATGTGAAAGCGCCTCTCCGACGTTGCCCCAAGTCTCGCGAGCCATCCGGTAGTAGATCCGGGGCCATTCGGGGAAATCCATAGAAAAGGGCCTTTGAGCGAGAAAATGAGAACACTCCAGCTTTCGAACGCTGGACCTTTATTCCGCGCATTAAATCATGAGGATTTGTCAGAGAAAGGTTAAGTAATCGGCATTTAAACTCACTCACAACCAAGGCGCCATGTAAACACACACACCATATGACCGACTCTTTAAACGAAAAAGAAAAAAAGAATCCCTCGAACAACGCGAAGAGTGAGAGCGGAAACCTCGAAATGTCTCTTGCCGCCGTAGCTCAACCCGGCTGCGAACCGACGCCGAACCGTTGGAATCCGGAAAGAACGGCTGAATCGAAGGAGAAACGCGGCATTTGAAGTGCATGTGGGCAGCTTATGCCACCGCATACTGTCGTTTGACCCGACCTTGCCCGTAACCCAGCCTGGTCTGCGGGGATCTCCCATTTCCACCAAGTGGATGTCAAGCCGACACTAGCTGCGCCCTTCTTGAAGACGCTCCCGGAGATCCGCCGCCGTGAGTTTTTCGTACTACGAGCCGGTGAAACTCATAGCGCCGGTAAGAGGAGGAGATGCCAAATGTTAATTTTTTATTGGCCGGAAGGACGATGAGAAAGCCCTCTCATTGGCTCCGGCCGAACAAGAAATTCAGCCAAAGCCAACAAAGGAACGCCCTTTCTGCGTAATTAGTGCGGGTTTTTGGCTCGCGTGTTGGGCGCAGGCTCGTCGCTTTGGTGGCGTATAGGTTTCGGGAAAGCAATCGTTGACATCTCATAATGATGAGCCCTAAAATTGAAGTATATGATCAATCTCGTGCGGAAAGAACTCACAAGACCACTCAACGCACCCTTTATTTCTCAATATGCGCATCCGAAACAACACCAACAATTCCCACACTAAATTTGAGCTCTCAAATGAGGTTCACATGTACTCTTATAAAATATCGTGATGGTTGCAACTTCACGCAAAACCAAGGAGCAATTCCCTTCCTAATATTTTATTTCATGGGTCGGGAGAACAATGCCTCCGTAACGCGCATAATGCCTTTCTTGAATCACATCTCACACAATTTCACACGCTTCCTAGATTAATTCTCTAAACAATCAATTGAAATGCTTTACGTAATTAACGCTCTTTTTGCTAAACAAAGAAAACAACGATCCTCTGTGATAGGTATTCAAACAAAATATCCTCATAGCTTTACCACACAACCATGCCACGTGAAAATCAATGATACCAATATTGATTTAGGCATGTTGTCGCAAATCTTACACTTCGACACGATTTCGATGGTTAATTTGGTGACTAAGCCACCACGAACACGAACTCGCACTACTATAAACAACTAAATACTCAATTTCCAAATCAATGACTCATACACGCTCAAATTTTTCCTTCCAACGGGTCACACAAATTTGAACCAAAACACCCATAGTCTTCTCCCGATTAACACAGTATGTAATTCCTTCTCCTTATGTTTATGTCACGATATCTTGTGCTTTGATACCAAAAATTTGACACAGTGTCTAGCCATAGGTCCCTGCAACTTAATAATAAACACACACCATAATACTCAATCGAACTCTAGAAACAATCTCTCACACATAAACTCATGGTATAATTCATTAATAAAAAAATAATTACTCTGGAGGATTAGTGGCTTCATGCTTGGTCTCTCCTTCCTCACTCTCACACACACTTCACACTTCTACATACATACATGCCTCTTGGGCTCACCTAGATTTAGTAAAAATGGATTAGAACCCAAGTAGGTTCTAGATCCATAAACTAACTCCCAAAAATATCTCATCTAATCCCTTATCCCTAGATAAAAGACAACTATCCGTTAAATATCTCAAACCTTCCAAAATAATTTCCAATCTTCTCCTATTTACAAGAATGATCATTTTCTCCCTAAAACTTTAGGAAAAAATACAATAAATAATTATTTCTTATCTCAGAAATTCACCACAACGCAGGTGTGATATAATGTATGCATTTAGTTTAGTGTCAAGGTTCATGGAGACACCCAATGAGACATATTGGAAAGAATCCAAAAGGATTTTAAGGTATGTCAATGGTACAAAGGAGTACGGTATTTTGTAAATCGGCACAAATGATTTTAGGTTAGTTGGTTTCATACGACTATGATCAAGGTGAAGTGTTGATGATAGAAAGAGCATGTCAGGATATGTTTTTCATTTAGGTTCGATATCCATTTCATGGGCCTCCAAGAAGCACGATAGTGTCATTGTCAACATTAGAAGTCGAATAATATATCGCCGCACAAAGTGTCAAGAAATTTGGATGAGAATAATGTTGAGGGATTTATGCCATGAACAAGAGGGAACAACGACTATTTTCACGTGAAAACGGTTACGCAATTGCATTATCAAAAAATTATGCTTTTCACAAGAGGACCAAGCACATTGATACTAAGTATCATCGTTATAAGAGAATTGGTTAAAAAGGGTGAGATTGTGTTGCAACACTGCGCCAGAAGAACAATTTGTGACATCTTCGCAAAGCCATTGGCACGTGGAAATTTTGTTTATCTCAAAGATTGTTTGAGAATTGTGAGTGGCGGCAAGTTGTGATTAAGGGGGGTGTTGGAAAATTAATCTCAACCCATCGCATTAAATATACCGACATCAACCATACCTCAAGTAGATATTTTGTAGGTTGCATATTTAGTTTGTAGGCTAAAGGACATGGTGTAAATTAAGTTCTAAACATGAGTACAAATTCCTCATTCTCAGCAACACATCAAATAATGCATTGGAAGGAATTACCACTCCTCAAACTATCAAGATAGAAGGACATATCAAGAAGAAATAGGTAATAGTGCCGATTGATTCGTAGTACCCATAATTTTATTCATTGTAAGTTAGCCAAGGAATTGAATTAAGCTTCCTATACCCAACACCATAATGTCAAGTGATGGCTGCAGCATGATGAGGAACTATAAATTGCTTTGGAAAAAAGCCATAATATCAATTTAACCATGGGGGAATATGTATTGAATATTCCAATTCTTTCCATTCCAATGGGAGGTGTTGATGTTGTACTAAGAGTACAATGGTTACAATATTTGGGGATGGTAGCTTTTAATTTTCAAGAAATTTTCTTGAAATTGTTTTCGGAAGGAAAGGAAGTTGAATTAAGGGGGTATCGCAGTTGAATTCGGGAAAGATAATAAATTGTAATGTCATGACAAAGTTTTCCGAAGAAAGAACAATGAGGCGTAATTGCACAATTATGCTCACTAGAAGTTCCAACATCAAAATCATCTATTTCTCTATATCTCCAAAAATTATTGGACAATCATTTCAAGGTGTTTGAAACTCCCAAAAGGACTCTCACCTATTCGTGATCATGATCATCCTATTCATTTGATTCTAGGAAGTGTTCCTCCAAAACATTGTGCCTTACAGATATCCTTATGTCCAAAAGAGAGAAATTGAACGTATGATTGCATAAATGTTAGAGGTTGGTATAATTCAAACTAGTCAAAGTTATTTTCTACTCCGTAGTATTGGTGCACAAGAAGGATGGATCATGGTGGATGTGTCCTGATTATAGGGAGCTTAATAAGCTCACTATTAAAGATAAATTTCCCATTCTTGTGATTGATGAATTATTGGATGAATTACATGGAGAAATTTAGTTTTCCAAGTTGGATCTTTGTTCAAGATATCATCAAATTATAAATAAGACATATGCGAAACCCTTTCCTATGGGTCCCCTGCTTGAGGCACTCTCCCCTCGGGTACATTTGATCACGTGTCGTGCTCCCCCACACAAAATCTCCACCGTTGATATTTGGTCAACATATGATGCTTTGTCAACTCGGCAGAGGCACCCTCGTGGTTCTTTTTCAAAACCTTTCAACGCCCTCTCGTAACACTGCGATTAATAAAAAACATAAGACTTTAAACTTCCCGACCTCAAATCCTTTACAAATTGCAATGGATTCTTTTTCACCTTACAAAACGCCCCTATGTCATCGGTACCAAGAAACAAGCGCGAACTGCATTCGATTGGTCACGCGTCGGCCCACGAACTCAAATGGAATTACAAACCCGATCACATAAAAATTCGCGTAACAAATCATGGTGGTGACGTCATGGGAAAAAACAAACGCGAATCAACGCGATTGGTCCACGTGGCGGTGAACCACATTGGGCATCGGCGATCGGTGGAACAATGGTTTTGGCGGAATGAATTTTGACGAAGCGATGAAGCAATGAGTGATTGTTCGATGTAGGCGATGAGCGATGTGGGGACCACATCGCATCGGCGCTTTGCATCGGTGGAAAACATAAGCGGATGAGCGGAAGACTTGGTGACATTGGTGATTGTGATGAGCAATTTGCGCAATGTGCGATGAGTGACATCGACATTGCCACATCGCATTGGCGATAAACCTTCGGCACATAACATAAGTGGTGGCATGAATGGTGGTTTGGCAATGTGCAATGTAGTGGGGACCACTTATGACGTGGCCCATTCAAAAAAGAAAAAACTTTAAAAATACTTTGGGGCGTTGAACAAAAAACAAAAAACTTCCTTGTTTGGTTGTTGAGGGCTTTTATGCCCAAAAATACTTTCTTTAATAGAAACTTGTTGTTGCGTGGCTTGAACCACGAAATTCTTCATTTCCTCTGCAAAAGACGGCAGTGGCCATAACAAAATTTAATTTCATCTCTGCAATGGTGTCGTGGCCCATAAACATAAATTCTCTCCTATCGCTTCATTAAACTCGTTAAATTCATAGTGCTACGCACTCAACCTTCTCATGCTGCCCTCGTTGTACTTTGCTTCTACTTGCACTGTTTGTACGTGAATTTAATATTTTCAACAATGAAACTCTATATAAAATGTGTTCTACATTATAGAATTTATTCCCTTTAATTCCAATTCTCTCATAGTTCTAAAACCTATAATATTATAGTGAAAATAAATGGAGTTACTAACCATCATCCCGTTGGCTTCCAATTCATGCCCGCACAGATCGTTGATGATTTCTCCTTGTAAACCTCGACCTTTCTGGAGAACCATGCACACTCTCATAATGGCTAGGAAACATAAATTTGTGATGCCTTCCATGAACATGATTTTGACGACCGTTTTATCGGGTGATGGTGTACACGGTTATCAACCCGTCCTCCTGGAATGATTATATCATACATCTTCTATCAACGCCTTATGGGGTAATTCTCTTTACGTTTATTTCTTCTTCTACATAATCCTCCTCCGTTGTTTAGATCATATTCCGTAATTTTATCAACCAGTTAATTACCATATTTCATGGATATGATTAGGAACCTACTTACCACAAACGTGATGGTAGAATTTTTTGGGGAAGTCAAGGAGATATTCAATTCACTTACACTCACTCCCTCAGTGATCTCCTTCAACGCCTTTCGATGGTTGATAGCGTTGAACGTCTAGGGATCGATAGACATTTCAAAAATGATATAAAATCAACACCCAATTATATTTACGGGTCACTAACCGTAAGACTAACATCATAATCTGTTATTTTTTTTATATGCATTACATGTGATTCTAATGATGAAATATTTTAATCACCAATTATTGGAGCTGAGAAAAAGGTATTGGATGTGGGTGAGAGAGTGTTGTTACTGATCTCAACTCAACTACCTTGGGCTTTCGAACTCTTCGACTACATGGATACCTAGTGTTTTCCGGTATATATCCACATATTTTATTACTATGATAGCTAAAATTCCATCTAAGTATCATTAAAATATGAAATTTCGTTCTTTATTTTCTCAAATATCCTATCGCTTCTCTTTAGACGTCAATGAAAAGTTTAATTTTGTTTCACACATTTTGAAACATTTCCAAGACCAAAATGAGAAGTTTGCATGCTCTCCCAATCCAACAGAGGGAGATAGAAGAAGAGGTTGTCAATCTATATTGTGCTTCTCTCATTGCCTTTCCTGGGTGATAAAGTTACGGAGGAGGCTGAAATCTTCTCAGAAAAATATCTAAAAGAAACTCTGCAAAATATTTTGGTCATAGTCTTTCATGAGAGTTGATCACTATTAATATTACGTACCTGCTCATTCACACATCACACCATGTTTGGTGGTTTCAATATGTGTCTCATCACATGTTTTAGTGTTTGAATTTGTAGATAGGGGATGTTCTGGAATATGGTTGGCACATGTATTTTCCACGATTAGAAATAAGGAATTAAGAAATTAAGGAATTAAGGAATTATGGTTGGCATAATTGTGCAATTAAGAAATTAAGTTTTTTCATTCCATTAGATCTAATTATCTTTCCTGGTTTCCCTTCTATACCCCTTAATTCAACTTTCGTTTCCTTCCCAAAAAAAATTCAAGAAAAGTTCTTGAAAATTAAAAGCTATCGTACCCCAAATATTGCAACCATTGGACTCCTAGTACAACATCAACACCATCCATCGGAATGGAAAGCAATGGACTATTCAATACATATTATCCCATGCTTAGCTTGATATTATGGCACCTTCGAGAGCAATTTATAGTTCCTTCATTTGCAAACACCACTTGACACTTTGGTGTTGGATATAGGAAGAAATTCAATTCCTTGGCTATCTTACAATGAATAAAATTATGAGTACTACCTGAATCAATCAACACTATTACGTTTTAATTCTTGATATATCCTTCTATCTTAAGTTTTTGAGGAGTGGTAATTCCTACCAATGCATTGCAAGATACAATGAGATTCATTTCCTCTTTTTGAGGGGTTGGTTTCTAGTGTATATTCTCCTCTTTTTGATGTTTCTTGTTCCTTTTCTTCCTCCTCATTCACAATATATGTAGAATAATTTCTTCTCAGCACACTTATGACCTTTAGTGTGTTTTTTTATCACAACTCGTAACAAAGCCATTTTACTCTTTTTTTCCCTCCAATTTTTTGTGGCATCAACCTTGTAAGTTATGGAAGCTTAGGAGCAACAACACTTCCATTTTTATAGTTGTGAGTGGTAGACTTCCTTGTTTGCCATAATTTTGCTTTCAACTTCTCTTGCCACCCCGAATGCCTTCTCCAATGAATCGGGTTCCCAAAGGTGAACCTCATGTTGGATGTTATCCTTCAAATTTCCTATGAAGACTTGAATCCTATGCTCCTTAGGAATTTCAATTATTTTGATATTCAATTTTTAGAATTCCTCAATGTGCTCCACCATTAAACCCTTTTTATTTGAGATTTATCAATTGGCTAAAGAAGGTGTTTCTCTTTTTTATATTCATAATGTGCTATCATTTCCTCTATAAAAATTGACCGACTGACAAGTAGTTGAAGAGAGAAAAGTCAACGATACCATAAAAAAATGATTAGGCTCAAAAATATAAAGTTGTGATGAGTACCTTTTGTGTGTGTTGCACATCATGGAGATCAAAATATTGCTCCATTTGTAGTATCCATGTTACTAGATCATTGCCATCAAAATTCCTCATATTGATCTTTGGAATGTGGTGGTTCTTAAACCCAACATTGGATTCTATAAAATCATAACTCTTATTCATTTTGTCTTCATTGTGATTTTCATGGATTTCCTTATCATCATTGGGAATCCTTTCTTCTAACAACTTTTACAAAGCTTCCTTTTAATCGCCCTATCTTGACATTCATCATTGCTTCCATGTATTCTTTTAAACCATCAGCCAAAAATCCCATGTCCCATTTTATACCATCTATCTTAACACTCATCGTGGCTTCCAATCCATTTTTTGTTACTTTTTGCAAGAGAGAGATTTGTTTCACTCGTCTCCTAAATTTGATATATCATGCTCATTTCTTCCTCTTCTTCATGTATCATAGAAGAGGTTTATAGTTGGTTACTGGGTGTGCCCATTTTTTTTGTTTCAAGGAATTTTGAAATCAAAAAATGATATCTATGCTTCACTATGCCCCCGGAATCACTTCAAATCGATTTTTTCAAACAAAAGTTATGAAACATTTAAAAAAAATACACACCTTTTTCTTGCTTCTTAGGACCTCGATATTGAAATTGTTGTATCTAGTAATTTTGGATCACAAAGATCTGAAATTTTTTCATTTAGGAAACCTATGAGTCTTATCTCCAACCCCACATGTCAGACCCACATTGGATTCTTCAAGTCTTCAAGGAAGAGTTATGCCAAATTTCCCACAATGGCCTAATTATAGATTATAGACTAGTTTAGTAGAGCAGAAACTATGTACGGAGTGCCACATGTCAATTTTTCGACCTTCAGACCTTCAAAACATTACCGAAAAAAACTTAAGTGTGTCCAATATGAGTCAATTTTTACGAAATTCAAATTCGATGTCGAGAGAGAAAGTTATGACACCTATTTGAGATGGAATTCTCGAGCATTCAAAAACCCTAAATTCTTGGGACCATATCTTAGAAAATATAGTGAACCAAGATCTAAAAAATTTTACACGAAGTTCATTAGGATTTCGTCTCGACATGGTCAATATTTCATCTCTCGAACCTTCGCAGAAAAATGTTTTATAACGAAAATTCCAAGATGGCATGTTTGCAACAACAAAACCCTAGAATCCAAACCTCTCATGCCAAATGTTATGTAACGAGATCACAAAAGAGATAAATCAACCACTTTAAAAATTATCCTCTTCGAGGGGGGAAACTTCTTTTACATCGAATACATGAAAAATTCTTCGATTATACAATTGATAAGACCTCCTTTGTATATATAGGAGTTTAAGGGGTCACAATATAATTAGAGCCTACATAACAATAATAATGTAAGGGCACAACAATAGCAATAATGAGTTTCTATGGGGCACAACAATAACAACATGGGGATACATGGGCACAACAATAACAATAGGGGGGTATACTAACGATAACAATAAGGGGAATTACATAGAATTATAGGGACCTAAAGTAGCCTTCCCTATTATTAGCTTCTTACATGTGTTGAGAATGACCAAATTTTTGTGGAGATGATCTCCCAAATAAAGGTGTAAACTTCAAAGTAGCCTTGGGTATTATTTGCTTCTTACATGTGTTAGAATAAGAAATTTTGGTGCATATGTTCTCGCAAATAAAGGTGTAAACTTGACATAGGAGACATAATAAGAAATGGCATTCCTTCCATTGAAACTACTTTTTAACAATGGGTCTTGAGTGTAGGTTGTGTCCCTATCTATTGGCTCTTTTGGAGAATATACACCTCCAAAGATGGTGTGTCCTTTAGAATATTAAATTGTTAACCTCCAACGTGTGGTTGATAGTAAAATTGTTAGCAAATATTGAGAATAAAAAGGGTCCTAAGGTTACATGTATAGTTGGCCTCGAAGCATTTTTATTGTAGAGGTATAGTTGGTCTCAAAGGATTTCAAATGTACATGTATAGCTAGCCTTGAATAATTTTCATGGTTACCGGTAATTTGAGGAAACTCGTGATGATGATGGTGTAGGGAGAGTTACAAGTACACCCATGGAGAGAAGTGATGGAAGAATGGTTTAATAAACCATGCACACAATAGAGATCCTACTAAATTGACATTTGCTTTAGTGCATTCCCATATATGGTTTTTGTTATATATTGATGTCAACATCAGAAAGTATGATGAAAATGCTAAGTTGGATCAAATATAGATATTATTGATTAACAAAATTGGACAAGTTATGTGTGATAAATAATTCATTTCTCAGTTAGGTAGGAGCTCTAGAGATAATAGTCAAATAAATATTCTAGATTGTGTGAATTTTGAATTTCAAGGTAGTATTCTAGAAATTGTGTGTGAATAAGACTAATTCTATTAAGAGAAAACATATAGTAAAAATCGAGCTTGTGTGCAAGCGAAGCCGAAAAGGGGGAGCCGCGAAGCGAAAGGAAATCAATCCCGCTCTGAATAACGTGCCCAAGGAATGAGCAAAAAATATAACAAGGAAGCAGAAAAATGAGAGCCGGACTAGGGTATCCGCCGCAGTGGGTGGATACTCGTTAAACGACATTTTTTTCCCTTTTTTTTCTTGCTTACTTTGACCCATCCATTGAAACTTGGTCGCCGAAACCGACTGTAGACTATTCGTGTTGAAGGCGAATATCCTTATCGAGTACGAGGAAGAAGACCCATGAGAGTGTTTCGAGAGGTCGAGCGGGCGCAGGGATCTGCAGATCGGGCCGAGGGTGCGTCCATCGGAATCCCAACATTCTCCCCATCAACTTCAATTTCCTCCTTGTTAGCTCTATGAAATTTTTGACAAGCAAATAGGCTAAATCATATTTGAGTCTTCAAGGATTGCATTTCCTCCGAAAACATGTCTCCTTGAAGCCTCCATGTGTCTTTTTATCCTTTGATAGTTTCCCCTCCCTGATTCCCCTTTTAAAGCCTCTCTCGTTATGTGAAGAAATGCCCAAAGGCCCCCTTTTTCCTTCTTATTTCTCCCCCAATTGGCCCCCTTTTTCATCCCCCTTGTTTTCCCCTTCTATTTCCCTTCTTACCCTTCAAATCCCCTCAAAATCCCCCTTTAGTTTCCTCCCCCAACCGTTTTTTGGCCTCTTCTCCCCTTTATTCCTCTATCGCTCCCCCTTCAAACCCTTTAAAATCCATTTAAAAGGGCCAAAACCCACTTCCGACCTTATTCTAAGGCCTAGCCCCTTCTCGCTGACCCCTTCTAACCACTTCCCCCACATATGACCCCGCGCTAGGACCAAGCGCTTAAGTCCCCAAGCGCTAATCGCAATCGGAACTACTCGGCGGGGAGGCAAATTCCTTTGTAATACTCTAAAACCCCCGATGCGATTAGTTTATAACGTTAAGTCTTGCGACGCGTTCCGTGCGCGTTGATCTATCACAAAGATCCGACGGTCGGGCGCTAATCGCGGCCCCCGCTCAATCGCAATCGCAACGTTCGTGCGTGACCTCCGATTGCGATCCTTCGATCACCTTCCCCACCGTTGATCCGTCCCGTGATCCCTACGGCTATCGCTCACTCGCAACCCCTTCCGATCGCAATCGCAAGTCGCATTGGAATAGCTCCGATTGCGATCCCCCGATTTAATCTCCCGCCGTCCATTCCTCCCCGCATCGACGGTCGGCGCTCAATCGCATCCCGACCTCCGATCGCAATCGCATGTTATTCTCTCTGTCTCCCGATTAAATCTCCGCCGTCCATTTTCCCGCGATCCGACGGCCGCCGCTCATCGCACCCCCGCCGATCGCCGATCGCAAGTCCTTCTCCCGACGCTCCGATTAAATCACGACCGTCCATCTCCCCCGCTGATCCCTACGCCTCGGCGCTACCGCCGCATTCCCTTCGCACCTCCCTCGTTTCTCCCTCCGATGGATTGCGGGCCGCTGATCCGGGACCCGAGATCAACCCGCGGCGCTCAATCGCAAGCCCCTCTCCGATCGTGATCGCAAACCGTTTCGTCGACTCCCCGATTGCGATTGCCCGATTGAATCCCCGGCCATCCGTTCCCTCCTAGATCCGACGGCTCGAGTTCAATCGCCCTCCGCCCCTCGCCGGGTCCCACGTTCACGCCTCCGTGCGTTGCTCGACGTTTCCCTGTGTAATTCGCCCGAACGCTAAACTTTGGTTTTTCACACTCGTGCGTTCATTTCTCCACCCGCTCCGTTGTTTCCATCGTTTCTCCATCGCTCCACCATCTTCCTCCTCCACGACATTTCTCCACCGTGCCGTGCCTATAATATGTTTATTTCATAGCGTGAACAAACACGAAGATGGCCGGTTCGAGTCACGCGGCGGTATGCGTATGAGTGTGGATTTAAAATGGATTAATGCTTATTATCGATACAATTAACGTTTTAATCTCGTGCATCAAAGGCTTAAGGCACTCGTTTGAAGACTAATGAGCGCACCAAGAAGCTGCCATCGCGCCACCCAATGCTAGAGCGCGTTTACTCCGTAAGTACACCTTCTCGTCAGCCGATCTCCATGCCTCCTCGAGCTCTGAAAGGATTAATTGCACACCGATCGAAACCCAGCCTAAGACGCGGGCCGGGATATAGCAAATGTTGAAAGTATGGAGCGACTCGCGCATCTTTCAACCAGCTCATTTATTCCAAAGTGGCGACATGAGCCGCAAGCACCGTAAGGATTTAAAGATCGTATCGGAGGTCAAAATCGACTCGACGGAGATCTCCGAACCGCCCGTAGTACCTACAATGTTGCAGACAGCTATTGCGTGTGGCGTGGATACTTCCTGCCATTACTCGTCTTAATGAGTCTTGTTTAATTGTCTATCCGCCTCGTCTCTTCCTCTTCTCCTATAAAATCCCCGAGAATGAATTGTAAAGGTTGTTGTTCGATTGTCGGTAGTCACGTTAGAGGGATTCATTCCGACCGTTAGAACAATGGTGAGGAGGAGAAAGTAGTAGTTGTATGTAATAGGGCCGGGAGGAGAAGTTGGGACCGTATTAGCTATTGAGCCATATTGTACATGACCGGTTTTGCATCAATTAATCAAAGCACATTTCACAGGATCCTGGTCTATTACTATAGGTGATGTTTTTCTTACTCTTGTTTATTACATTTCCATATTGTTTCATGTTCTTCTGGTAGGCATCGTAATAATGGTATAGGATTCACCCTTGTTAGGTGCCCTATGTCGTCCGCTCTCCCTACCTTTATGTTTTCCGCCCTATGTGTCTGTCTAAGAGTGGGTTCACGGGTTTAACCAGAGGCACGGATGTTATTGGGTCTCGCTGGCGTCGATGTATGAACTTGGGGGTTTGCTTCTTAGATGTTTCTTTGTAATCTTATCTCTCTCGTCTCTTGGAGTTGCTAAGCGACACTGGAGTTAAATGACCTCTCGGTCCGATCTATAGCAGCCCCTTTGTCTCTTTGAGAGTCAGCCTTTGAGTATGTCCAAGCGGTGTCCGGAGTTAAATGACCTCTCGACCTGATCTATAGACGGAAAATTGGTTTCTTTCCTTCTTTCACTTTCCTCCTTAATGTTCCATCCCATCATCTATCTAAAAAGATCCTTTAGTATAGATGACTTGCCCTTTGAAAGCCTCGCTAGTGGATGCAAGTAATTTCCCCTCTCATGACTCCATAACCCAATGGATGGCACCGTCTTGGCCCATTCTCCTTGCTGAAACATCCGCGCCGCTTTGTTCCTTTTCTCCCATTGCTTTCCCACTCCATGATCTCCTAACCAACCTAGCAACCCTTCAACCAAATCATTTAAAACCCCCTCCGTGCTTCATAACTAGCCTAAAATCTTATTTTTTGAGCTTCAAAGATACATCATTCTTTGCTCTATTTGGAGAGATCCCTCTCCGAGTCCAGGAGGGCTAGATCCTAGGGCCCCAAAGTGGTTCTCGATGTTGTCTCATCTTTTGGTCTTGCCAATCGCCAAAACATGGGAACCCTCAACACTCCTCATCCGAGCTAGAGGAGTCTCGTGTCTTCCATCGGGGGTGGAGGAACACAGGGGAATTCCAGCTCTTGGATTTGGGCTTGCGATTGGAATTCTTCTTTTTTTCGAGGAGCTTAGTGCACGTATTTTGGAGATGCCTGAGTTTGATGACAATGGCGACATCGAAAGGTCGTATTCTCGTAGTCCAAGGTTTGAGTCCGAAAGTGAAAGTCCCCCAACTTTGAGGTTGATCCGATCCGGCAATCCTTTCGTCGATGTCTATTTCCGCACATAATCTGCCATAGATGTAGAGTCCATTCTCCCTTCTTGTGGTGTCCGTGGCGAGATAGCGGCCTAAGGTGTCTCCACTGCTTAAGAAAACGAGAGAAATGCCATATATGCGCCGGAAGGTTCGAGAGCCCCGACCCGGATGGGAAGTTTGGTGATGACTACCGTAGAGGGGTCGAAATCGGGAAACCATGGGGTGAGGAAAAGCCCAGCCCGAGCCCCCGGAACCATGGGCCTCCCGTTAAGGCTTTCTAGTAGTCTTCATTTAAGGCAAAAGCTACAATGAAGAAGCCTTTCGAGCATAAAAAGATCATGCTATTTATTAGTCCGCGTTGGAGTGAATCCACTCGGTATAAATCTATCGTGTGAGGCCATAGGCCATTAAATCCGCATATGATTGTCGATTCCGCAAATGTTTGGTAATGATCGACAAGTGTAGGGATGAGAGAGTTTGATAGAAGGAGTTTCTTCCAATTTATCCACCAAGAATGGCTTTGGGAGCCATGGTTGGTTGAGCAAAGCTCGAAGAGGACCGTGGGTGGACCGCATCTTTATGAACCGCATCTTTGTAAGAAAATGGAGGAGCAGAGGGAGGTCTCGCCCTCGGTGAACCTCCTCTTAGACGAAGGGTAAATACAATGGAAGCATCTCTTTTGAATACGAGAAAAGGAAAGGGGAAAAAGAGTCCTCTGAGCCGTTTACCTTTATACAACAATCTCTAGAAAGAGGAGGGAATCCCCAGCTCGAGTTCGAGTTTGCGCGAGAGATCCCCTGCACTAGATCCGTTGCACGCACCCATTGCGGCAACGTTTGCCCAGAGAGGAGTGTGATTTGGATCCGGAATGTTGGTACTTCCGCTGATAGATCCAGCTAGTCCGAGAGGCACACGCTTCTGCATGTAGTGGAGGTGGAGTTCTAAGGCCCACCTTCTTGAATCTCAAATTCCTTATGGGCATGTTTTTCCGATGCTTCCTCCGACCAGCAACAAACCGCCACTTTGTCGAGAAATGAAGATGCTTGGTCATTTTCTCGATGCGGCCCGAGTCACCGGGGTAAACCCCCGATTCCTCGCCCTTATCAATAACGGCGGTAGCCCGTAAAGGTGGAGAATAGCCCCAAAAGCGCGAGCTTACAAAATGAAACCCTTAATACTACCGATAGGGCAAATGGTTGTAGAGCAGTCTTGAAGTGTTTGCAAGGAATGGATCCACATCTACCGCAGCCTCGCACTCGTGCCGAGGAGAAGCCACGATCGGATCTTGTAGCCTTGCGCATTTCGATTAGCGATCAATAGCCGTAACATGCGGCGATTTGCAATCGTTGTTGTAATGAGGGTGCTAAACACTTTATCTTTGATGGCCTTGTCTGTTTTCATGAGTGGCATAGGCCGGATGAAACGCCAGTACAAGAGCAAGTGCGAGATTGGCTTGAGTCTGCAGAGAGCTCAAAGCAACGAAATCTACAGATATGTGGAGATTTGTCAAGAGTGGGAAGCTCGCGTTTGGGGCCCCAGATCTCCGTGCCGGTGCCGAGCCACCATTTTCCCGAGTGCTTGGGAGCGGCGAGTCCGAGATCGTTGAGAAACTCGGAACATAAAACCCTAGACTTTGTTTTCGCCATCCAAATCAATAACATTTTGCAACCATGGATTTTATTGCGCATATGAATACATGATTTCCTTCACGTCCCTCAAATATGCAATTGGGTTACTTAGTATTCTAGAAATTGTTATTTTCAAATGTAAAAATGAATAAATTTTCAAATGTAAAAAATGAATAAATTTTTCTGAGTATTGTGCTCATGGAATCTATCTATCCCATCACTATATAACAGACTCTAGAGATAATAGTCAAAGACATTTATCTACATTATGAATCACAAAAGTCTTAGATCTAACAATTCATTTCTCAATTAAATAAAAACTCTAGAAATAATAGTCAAATAAATATTTTAGATGGTGTGAATTTCAAAGTAACCTTCTAGAAATTGTTATTTTCAAATGTAAAAATAATAAATTTTCAAATGTAAAAAATGAATTGAAAGCTGAGTATTGTGCTCATGGAATCTATCTATCCCATCACTATATAATGGGACTCTATCTTACTATGAAATCTGATTTAATCAATTATTGTTCTCTTGTTTTTATTACTTAATCTTTATGAAAATCCGTGGAAGATATTACAATATAATGTCATTATAGTCAAGTCTAAAAAATATTTATGTCACTTTGGCCATCGAGCCTCGTACATGAATAAGATATTTCAACGATTCTATAGTGTAGTGAAATGCAATTTGAAAAGCATATATACTGACATGGAAAATTTGATCGCACGATTAGTTGTTAATTGAGCTGATTAGGTGATTATTTATCAAATGATCAATCATGTTAAATGCTGAAACTTTTAGAGATAAAAAACCTCATCCAGCGTGGGCGTAAACCTCTATATAAACGGGGTTCTACATTATAGAATTTATTCCCGTTAATTCCAATTCTCTCATAGACCGAGCAGCAATGGAGTTACTATCCATCGTCCCATTGGCTTCCAATTCATGCCCGCACAGATCGTTGATGAGTTCTGCTCATAAGCCTCAACCTTTCTGGAGAACCATGCACACTCTGAGAATGACTAGGAAACGGAAATCTGTGTTGCCTTCCATGAACATGAGCTTGACGACCGTTGTATCGGGTGATGGTGTACAAAGACGCGACGGATGGCATCACTAGCTTCAGATCCATCTAA
Organism: Pinus albicaulis; assembly: GCA_034641835.2. Classification (NCBI taxonomy): domain Eukaryota; kingdom Viridiplantae; phylum Streptophyta; class Pinopsida; order Pinales; family Pinaceae; genus Pinus; species Pinus albicaulis. Next base: position 110,774 of record JAXQQM020090390.1, on the reverse strand, counting down.
CTCGGATCATCATGCGCCGAGAGGGATCAAATCTCTCGAGGTGCAAACCTATTTTTTGAGTGCAAACTTCGTGGAAAGGTTTGCACCACGAGAGATTTGATCCCTCTCGGCGCATGATAGATCCGAGAGTTAGATGGATCTAGGCTCGGTTCCGATCGAGGCATCAACGTCACATTTTTTCGGATTATTAAAATTTTTTGTATATTTTTGAGATGTAAGATGGATCTAGGATGGTTTTCAGTCGTGTGATGCCAATGAAAATCTATCAAAGGTATGATTAATTATATCGATAATATGTAAATATATCAAATATTAATATAATCATTTTAAATATGCTAAATATTTCTCGAGATTAACTTGGTCATTTTAATTTTAAATTTTCTTAGTTACCTCCCGTTCTTTGAGATGATAATTATTGTTAATAACTATAATGATGAAAAATGATGAAATATTTTTTTTAAATGCAAAGTGACAATAATAGTGTTGAAAGATAGAAAAAGTGAACAATAAGAACGTACTCATGTTACAATCAATCTCAAACTATTTTCTTCTACTATTCTTATTTCCTCCTTGTTAGTTTTGTTATCTTTTCATATCGATTATATGAAAAAGAAAATTTAAATCGTAAACCATTTAAATCTTTAGCTCGATCTGTTATAGTAAACATGATACCTTGTCTCTCTTTCTCTCCAATATTAATAGCTTAAGTTACTATAACACAAAAATCAATCTACATTGTTAAAAACTTTTTGTGCTTACACTAAAATCAATGCATATTGTTAATCCAATCACTTTAATATTAAGGTACCGTCATATATCCAATTACATCAAATCATAAATCAACATATATATTGAAATCAATGCATTTAATGCAAGAAATCAAATAAGATTAGAAAATAACTTCTACATTCAAATCAATGCACCTAATGCAATCAATCAAATAAGATTAGAAACCAACATCTACACTGAAATCAATGCATTTACTTAAAGCAATCAAATAGGATTAGAAATCACCATCTACACCGAAATCAATGCATTTAGCGCAAACAATCAAATAGTATTAGGAATAATCTATATTGAAATCAATGCATCTAGTGCAAGCAATCAAATATAATTATAAATCGACATCTAAATTGAAATCAACACATCCAAGTGCAAAGCAATCAAATAGTATTAGGAATCATCACCTACACTAAAATCAATGCATCTAGTGCAAGTAATCATATATCATTAGAAATAAATAGCTACACTTAAATCGATGCATCTAGTGAAAATAATCAAATAGGATTATAAATCACCATCTCCACTTAAATCAATCCATCTAGTGCAAGAAATATTCTTCCTTCTTTCCACCCTCTATCCATATCTATATCCCCATCCATCTCTTTTTTTTGTCTCTATCTCACCCCCCCCTAAACACACACGCTCTCGCACTCCATATATATCATTCTCTTTGTCGATCACCCTCTCTCCCCATCTCTCTCTTTCTTCCCTCTCTTCCCCTTCTCTCCCTCTCCCCCGCTAATATCTCTCTTTCCTCCTTTTGTCCCTCTCTCTCTCTCTCTCCATCTTCCTTATCACTCACTCTATCTCTCTCTAGGAACCAACATCTACACTGAAATCAATGCATTTACTCAAAGAAATAAAATAGGATTAGAAATCGCCATCTACACTGAAATCAATTAATTTAGTGCGAAACAATCAAATAGGATTAGAAATCATTTACATTGAAATTAAGTCATCCAAAGTGCAAGTAATCAAATATAATTATAAATTGACATCTACATTGAAATCAACACATTTAGTGCAAGCAATCAAATTGTATTAGAAATCACCACCTACACCGAAATCAATGCATCTAGTGCAAGTAATCAAATATCATTAGAAATAAATATCTACACTAAAATCGATGCATCTAGTGCAAATAATCAAATAGGATTAGAAATCACCATCTCCACTTATATCAATCCATCTAATGTGAGATATATTCCTCCCTCTCTCCACCCTCCATCCATATCTATATCCCCCTCCATCTATTCTTTTTTGTCTCTCTATCTCACCCCCGCGAAACACACGCGCTCTCGTACGACCATATCTATCAATCTCTTTTTCAATCACCCCCTCTCCCCATCTCTCTCGTCTTCCCTCTCTTCACCTTCCATCTATATCTCTATCTTCCCCTTCTCTCCCTCTCCCCCATTAATATCTCTCTTTCCTCCTTTTGTCCTCTCTCCCTCTCTCTCCATCTTCCTTATCACTCACTCTCTCTCTCTCTCTCTCTAGAAACCAACATCTACAATGAAATCAATGCATTTACTCAAATAAATCCCAATAGGATTAGAAATCGCCATCTACACTCGAAATCAATGCATTTAGTGCAAACAATCAAATAGGATTAGAAATCATCTACATTGAAACCAATTCATCTAGTGCAAGTAATCAAAATATAATTATAAATCGACATCTAAATTGAAATCAAAAAAATTCAATGCATGAATCAAATTGTATTAGAAATCACCACATACACCGAAATCAATGCAAGTAATCAAATATCATTAGAAATAAATATCTACACTAAAATCGATGCATATAGTGCAAATAATAAAATAGGAATATAAATCACCATCTCCACTTATATCAATCCATCTAGTGTGAGAAATATTCTTCCCTCTCTCCACCCTCCATCCATATCTATATCCCCCCTTCATCTCTTATTTTACTCCTCTCTATCTCACCCTCCTAAACACACACATATATCAATCTCTTTGTCAATCCCCTCCTCTCCCAATCTCTCTCTCTTCCCTCTTTTTCACCTTCCATCTATATCTCTATCTTCCCCCTCTCTCTCCCTCTCTCTCCATCTTCCTTACTCAGTCTCTCTCTCTCTCTCTCTCTCTCTCTCTCTCACTCTCTCTCCACCTTTCTCTCTATTTCTTTCTCCTTACCTCTCTCCTCCTTCCCCTCCAAGTCCATCTCTCTTTCCCTCCCTCTTTCCACTCTCTAACATCCTCTCTCTTCCTTCCTCTCTTTCCCTTTCTCTCCCATCTCTTTCTCTTCACCCACCATGTTACTATATCCCTCCCTCTCTCCCTATATCTCCTTCTCCATCCTTATCTCCATCTCTCCTTATTTGTCTCTTTATCTCTGCCCCAAACATACACGCTCTCTCTCTCTATCTCTCCCTTGTCACTCCTTCTCTCTCTCTATATTTATTATTTCCTACATCTCTCCCCCTCCAACTCCATCTCTCTTATCGATCCCTCTCTCCTCCTCTCTCTCAAGTCCTCTCTCTCGTCCTTCCTCTCTCTCTCTCCCCCCTAAATCCCTTTCTCTTCCCCGATCTCTCTCTCTCTCTCTCTCTCTCCAATACTCTCTCTTCCCCCATCACTCTCCTCCTCTCTCTCATCCTTCCTCTCTCTCCCTTTCTCTCCCACCTCTCCCTCTCTCTTTTCCCTCTATTCCTCTCTCTTCCCCCATATCTCTCTCTCTCTCTCTCTCTCTCTCTCTCTCTCTCTCTAATCCTCTCTCTTCCCCCATCCCTTTCTTTCTCGCTCTCTTTCCACCCCTCTCTCTCTCCAACTACATTACTATATCCCTCCCTCTCTCCTTCTCACTTCTTCTCTCCCCCCTTCTTTCCATACATCTTACTTTGTCTCTTTATCTCACCCCTAAACATACACAGTCTCTCTCGCATCTCTCCCTTATAACTCTCTCTCTCTCTTTCTTCTTAGTTATGTAAACTAATGAACATAAATATTTGTAAATATAAAGCAGATTATGGAGTAAATATGAAAAAAAGGTTTTATTTACTTAACATACCTCTAGTTTATTTATATTTTTATTTATTTACCATACCCCTTTTCTTTACTATGGTATTTGGCCCATAGGCTTGTTATATAATTACATTTTTTATTTATAGTCCTATTTGATATATTGTTATTTATTTACCTTACCTCTTTATGCCTCTTTTATATTTATTTATTTACCATACATCTTTATATATATTTTATATTTATTTTTTTTATTTATCATACTTTTTTTTATACCTCTTTTATATTTATTTATTTACCCATGGTATTTGGCCCATGGTATCAATATTAATTTGTCCCATGGTATTAGTCCCATAGGCTTCATCTAAATAAAACCTCTTTTTTAAAGTTTTTTTTAAATATAAAAAGGTTTATGGAATAAATATAAAAAGAATTTTTATTTATTTACCATACATCTAGTTTATGTATTTTTTTTATTTATTTACCATAGCTCGGAGTAAGTATAAATTCATTTTACAAATATTTAATTAAAAGAAATATTAAAAGATTTTTAATTTTGATTGTTTGTGTTGAATTAACTCTTTTCCTTTGATTTAGGAAATGGTATTGACTTTAGTAAAGAGTAAATAAGTTTAAAATTTTACTTAATTTGGAAATTCAATGTGGTAATTTTTTTTTGTTAAAGGTAAATTTATGATCCATTCAAATTCACGTATATAATTTAATATCCATTCAAATTATATAAATAATACATAATTGTATTAGAAATTGATATATGTTTTTAGTACAATGCCATTTTTATTTTTTTATTTTTTTTAATTTAAAACTTAAAGCCGACATTTTGTATGAGGACGTGACAACGATGATATCATACAGCTTCTATCAACGCCTTATGGGGTAATTCTCTTTAAGTTTCTTCTGCATATTCCTCCTCTTTCGTTTACATCACATTCAGTAATATTCTCCACCACTTGACATTATTTGATGGATATGGTTAGGAACCTGCGTACCGCGACCGTGCTGATAGACTTGTTGGGGAAGTAAAGGAGATATTCAATTCACTTACACTCACTGCCCTTAGTGATCTCCTTCAACGCCTTTCGATGCTCGATAGCGTTGAACGTCTGGGGATCGATAGGCATTTCAAAAATGAGATAAAATCAGCGCTCAATTATGTTTACAGGTCACTCACCGTAACTCTAACATCATTATCTGTTATGAGTTATGTTTTATATATGGATTACATGAGTTATGTTTTATATATGGATTATTGCACTTTTATTGAATTCTTAATTTCTATTCTAGGGATTTAGTTACAGATTTGGAAGTTTACAAATACTTGTGAGTTTTGGTGTAATCCTAAATCTTTTCATGGTATCAGAGCTTTAGACACAAGTTTCATAACCAAAACTGATTTTGAGGAGGTGTTGATTTCCCCTAAGCACATTTGAGGGGGTGTTGGAGTAATCACCACACTTCTATAGAATTCCTTGGGGTCACATATATGGTGGAGGTTTGCTCCCGATCTCCTACTAACCTCTGGTGTCGGTGTCGTGATTGTGGTGTTTGTCCCCCGTGCCTTGGTTCTCTTTGTGATGCTTCAGTTCATTACTACAGCGCTTAATAAAACAGTAGTATATTCCCATTTGTGTGAATTTCGTTCTACGTTAATACTTCCGAACATGAAAATTTTGATGTAACCACAAACCTCTGCACATGTAATAATAAACTATTTTGATCACCAGTTATTGGAGCGAAAAAGGCATTGGATGTGGGCGAGAGAGTGTTGTCACTGATCTCAACTCAACCGCCTTGGGCTTTCGAACTCTTCGACTACATGGATACCCGGTGTCTGCCGGTATATATCCACATATTATTAATAAATCATAATCATTCCTTGAATTTCTGTCACTTGATAGCTAAACTGCCATCTAAGAATCATTCAAATATGAAATTTCGTTCTTTATTTTCTCAACGATCCTACGATAGCTGCTTCTCTTTTGACGTCAATGAAAAGTTTAATTTTGTTTCAGACGTTTTGAAACATTTCCAAGACCAAAATGGGAAGTTTGAATGCTCTCCCAATCCGACAGAGGGAGAGATAAAAAGCGTTGTCAATCTCTATGGCGCCTTTGCCGGTGAGAAAATTATGGAGGAGGCTGAAATCTTCTCAGAAAAATATCTAAAAGAGACTCTGCTAAAGATTCCGGTCTGCAGTCTTTCACGAGAGGTGATCACTATTAATATTACGTACCTCCTCATCCACACATCACACCATGTTTGGTGATTTCATTATGTATTTTAGTGTTTAAATTTGCAGATAGGGGACGTTCTGGAATATGGTTGGCACACGTATTTGCCACGATTAGAAGCAAGGAATTATATGGACGTCTTTGGGCAGGATATTAAGAACACGTACGGTCAATAGTTTTAGAACGAAGCTGTGTTTGTATATTAGTTTAGATTTATTTTAATATTGGATTTATTAAGTGTTGAGAGAGATCAAATTTCTAGAGGTGCAAACATCTTTTTTTGAGTGTAAAACTGGAGATAAAATCAAATCTTTAAGATTTGAATGCTTCTCCGCCCTTGAGGGAGATCTAGAGTTGTGCCGGATTGGCTGGTTTCAGTAGTGTGTGGAGAAAGAAAATCTATTGATAAAGTCTCAAAAACGTGCTTTGTTCATATATGAAGTAAGCTTTAATGTCTTTCTGGCTGGATAATTATGTAATTTATATGGTCCCATTATTATGTATCAATAGTTTGAGACACAAAGATATTATTATTGTTTTTTTCACTAGTTTGATTTCCGTGTATCTTGAATATATACTTTGCATTGTTTCAGAAATACAGAGAAGCTTTTAGAACTTGCAAAACTGGAGTTCAACATCTTTCAATCTATACAAAAGAAAGAGTTAGAGAGTCTCTTCAGGTGATGCGAAATATGCCCTCCAGTATCTTGCCTCGCAGATGAAACATCGATTTTAGTAGAAGTCCAGTAAAGTAAAATCTGAAATTTGTATATGTAGATGGTGGAAAGACTCCGGCACGTCTCATATCACCTTCACTCGACGACCTCTTCGGAACGGTAGACGAGCTCGAACTCTTCACAGAAGCAATTAAGAGGTGATGATGGTCAGTCAAGAAAAATTTAGAATAATATTTGCGTACTTATCCACTAACGGGCTTCGTGTGTAATGAACAGATGGGATCCGTCCGCCACAGATTGCCTTCCAGAATATATGAAAGGAATATACATGATGGTTTACGACACCCTCAACGAAATGTCTCTGGAGGCAGACAAGGCTCAAGGCCGAGACACGCTCACCTATGTTCGACATGCTGTATAACATAACAAACAATAACTTATTTTGGATTTTGTACTACTTTAAATTCGTTGGGTCTGGAATATTTTGATGATTTTGCTAATATTTCAAAATCTATATTTTGATGATTTTGCTAATATTTCAAAATCTAATTAACAGATTGTAACTACATCAATTCTTACACCTAGTTACTATAACCTAGTTATCAATTCTTATAATTCTTATAGCTAGTTACTATAGATCAAATTTCAAATATTTTTTCAAAATCTGCAATGAAATAAGTGGATTTAATGATTAAAAGCATGTATCTGAAGTTATACTTTGAAATTATAAGACTATGACAAAAATGAAAAGAAATCTGATTTGTTTTCCCAATATTCAAAATAGTTAAATAGAATATATATAAAACATCAACCATAAATAACTAATAACTTGAGTTAAAATAGACTAAACTAAAATAAAATTGAACCGACTATGACACCTAGCAACAACATAATCAAAATGTGATGACACCTAGTACAGAACATATAATAACATTAATATGTCAAGAGAGTAGAATATGTATGTATTTGTAGACTTGGGAGTTAAATAACTATAAGAAAATAAATGTCTTGTCCCACAAACAAAAAGTCTTATACACCAATTTAATGGTGTATATGTGGCCAACTTTACCACTCTAAAATTAGATAATAAATAATAATAATATAACATTAAATTGCTCACTTATTTGGGCAGTGATTACTCTCCTCTGTGTGGGCAGTGGGAGGATTGTATTGATTCGTTTATGCAAGAAGCAAAGTGGATAGCCACTGGTGAGCTGCCAACCTTTGAAGAGCACTACGAGAACGGTAAAGTTAGCTGTGCTCATCGCATATCGGCATTGCAACCCATTCTGACAACGGACATCTCCTTTCCTCATCACATCCTCAAGGAGGTTGACTTTCCATCGAAGCTCAATGATTTGGCATCTGTCGTACTTCGACTACGAGGTGATACGCGGTGCTACAAGGTACTCTGTAATCTGCTATACCAAATCATAACACCAAAAAGAAATATGTATTGAATATTGCCATTGATTTTTGAACTGTTTTGATTTTGAATGGGATAATGATCATAATGCTATTGGGAATGCAGGCTGACAAGGCCCGTGGAGAAGAAGCTTCGTCTATATCTTGTTATATGAAAGACAATCCAGGATCAACGGAGGAAGATGCTCTCCATCATATCAACATCATGATCAGTGATGTAATTAAAGGATTAAACTGGGAACTTCTCAAACCTGACAGCAACGTTCCCATAGCTGCCAAGAAACATGTTTTTGTCATCAGCAGAGCTTTCCATTATGGATACAAATATCGAGATAGCTACTGCTGTCCCAACTTAGAAACAAAGAGCTTGGTGATGACAACCCTTCTTGAACCTGTGCCTATGTAAAGACATCTCAAATCAAAAGTCGTTGGTAGTCTATTTAGGTTAGGTAGTTTAGCTATCTTATTTTACTAATCTAGTTAGGTTTTTTAAAATTATTAGAGCATAAATATGGATTTAGCTGAAGAATAATTGCACAAATTTGTGAGAATTGAAAAATTGGAATTGGAATTGAGAATGAATTTGATTCATCAGTATTAAGTTGAGAATCAATATATAAAGCAGTTAAGTTAAGTTTATTTGTACATGCAATAACTATGGATAGTTAAAGCTAATTGAAGCTAAATGTGCTTTATGTTTTATTAATGTGCACATGCATCACATGCGAGCACTAGACTTAATTAACTAAAGCCAAGTGCACACCATATGTAAGAAATCGAGTTAACTGACTAAAAACAAGTGCACATAGCATGCAATAACTAGAGTTGAACTAAAGCTAATTAAGCCTAACTACGTGGATGTACACCAACACCCCCCTTAAGCATAATTTAGGTGAGTGCGATGCACAATGATTGAGTTCTTGCAACAAGACCAATTTAAGTACCCATATACAATGCATGAAAAGAGGAAAAAGGGAAAACCCAATGGAAAGAGACACTCCCCTCAAAATATAATGCAAAAAGTAGAGAAAAGACAACTTCTATGTAGTTGTGTCCTTCACCCTGAGACGATATATATAGTATGGTCAATGAGAATTTTCATTTGTCTCTACATTTGTCTATGATGTAGAATTTACTCAACCCATAATAAAACGATTAATATTTCATATATTTTAAATGTCGTGATATATACTGTTAAGTCCAAAGTAAATTTGAACACAGGACGTATTTCCCAGTGCTTCTTGTATGATATCGATAAGCAAGTCATTAAATTTAAACATGTATATAATAAAAATAAAAATATTAAATTTATTTCCATTTCTAAAAATTAAATAATTTTTAAAATCCATAATAAAGATAATAAAGATTACAATTTAATTTGATTTTAAAAAAAAATAAATTATGTGAGAAAAACTTCTAATAGCATTAGATGACTTAGTCAACACCAAATTAAGGATTTAGATTGTTAGAATAATAATCACTTTTGTTCATATTTCGGCTTAGTACATGTGATTAATGATGTTGACTAGGATTTAGATGTTAGAATAATAAGCACTTTTGTTCATATTTCGGCTTAGTACATGTGATTAATGATGTTGACTGTTCCTTAGTTGGGGGAGTTAATAGTCGGCAAGCTTAGGTGGGAAATAAAGATATTTGGTAGATTTCAATATAGAAATTCAGGCTCAACCCACTATAACATAAAGGGGGGTTTTAAGACAATATTTAAGACAATTTTTGGGTAAATTGTCTTAATTTGAGACAAAAGAAAACTTGTGTATTGTCTTAAATATTGTCTTTAAGCGGGTGTCTCAAATTAAATTGTCTTAAAATATTGTCTCGATAAAGACAATACATAACACAAGCATTTTTGTTTCTCCAGAGACAAACATCTCACCATTAAAATAAATCAATATAAAAATATTTAATTAAAAAAATCAACAATATCATTGAATAATTCATGTTAGGGTGCAGTGGAATCGAACCACCAACCTCCTGCATGGCAGGTGCTCTTCCAATGAACTAGTACCCTTTAAAGAATTATGTGAGGAGTTATGACAGTCCTTGAAATTGTATAATAAGCACTGATTTTAAAAAAATGTTGAACACATAATTAGAGCAAAACAAAACCAAAGCATTCTCAGGAGTGAAAGACACTGACAGCAAGGCCAAACAATCTCAATACAAAACCACAAGTATAGACATAGAAGGCAATGAAGCCAACCAGATTCTAATGAATTACGTCAAGCAGAACACATAAGGGAAGTCCAACTTAGGTTTTCATCATTGGAGAGATCCAGACAACACTAATAACCATATAACACAGTAACTCAAGGCGACTTTGAAATGACAAAAATATAATTCGCAATTACTAATGACAAACTCCTTTATCCATACATTAAGTGATAGATAAATCCAGACAAATATTCGCAGGTCTAATTTGTACAATCCTTGAAATTGTATAATAAGCATTGATTTTTAAAAAAAAATCAACACATAATTAGAGCAAAACAAAAACAAAGCATTCTCAAAAGTGAAAAACACTGACAGCAAGCCCAAATAATCTCACTACAAAACCACAAGTATAGACACAGAAGGCAATGAAGCCAACCAAATTCCAATGAATTATAATAAATGTGATTGGGATTATATGACAAACCCAAGTCAAATGTTCCAAGACAAGCTTGTGATCAGATGATTCTTCTAAAAATCGTGTTTCCTCTACAACAGTTACCAGCTGATCATGTGTCATACCAGTTGACTCCTTTCCTCTTTTCCCCATAATAGGAGACCCTTGCAAAGGTATTTTCAAATTTATTTGTGCTATGATTCTCTATATGTCCAATGCTCATTGTTGTAATCCTTTACTTGCATACAAGAATGAAAGTGTTTGTAAATGCCCAGACTCTTCTAGCAAAGCTTATAGTTTCTCATGCACTGTCCATTCAAGCCATAGGGCTATCCTTATTCCAACCTTCTTATAATAGTATCCATTCCTTTGAAGCATGCATGGTTTCTAAATTCTAGAACCCCACTCTATTACAATGTATGCAAAGGACACATGATCTTAAGACATCTAGTCACTAAGTTGGACTATGGAACTAGAATGCAAAATAACATACATTGACCTCTGTTGACAACGTGCAAATGAATACACAATTTTACCTGAAAAAATATTACGTATTAAAGCAGCATAATACATTACAATGAAATTTACGTACCACAACACCACTATTTTCAGAGGATGCAACTTGCTTCATTTCTTCTGTAAGTCCAAGAACTCTGTAAAGGTACATCAAAAGTGTATCAATTCCCTCCTTCATTAAAGGATCCATATCCTTGTTTCAGGAAGCCTTGCGATACCTGGAGTTGTATAAAAAACACAATATTTCGCATAGAAAAGAAATTATGTCAGAAAAATGCTTAGATTTGGGGGAAAGAAAATCAGAAACTCAGATTATCATGTTTGGTAGGCATAAACAATAGGAATATATTCCCATGCTACTAGAAATTCTAAACCAAAAGCCACAAGGACTATTGTTGACAAATTCATACACAAGCAGTTCACATTTTTATAAGTCTCTATCGATAGCATTGATATATTTCAATGACTTGAAAATTAAGTCCATTGCCAACTAGCCTTAAGTTCTTCAGGATATATCCACAATATTGTGTTAAGACAAGAAGAAAAAGAAAGGGACCTGATAATATTTTGAATTGTCAACTCCAATAAGATACTTCTACTTGAAGAACTTGGAAGCTTGGTAAAAAATAATTTTCAACTCCAATAAGATACTTCTACTTGAAGAACTTGGAAGCACTACAATATACCGTCCTGATTGGTAAAAAGAAGTTTTAGTAGTAACAGTATAAATTTTTGTTGGCTGTATAATTGGTTTGATAGAAATATGAAGCTTTTCTAGCTGTAAGCATGTGTTTTTTAAATAAGTATAAGTTTCATAGGCTCGGTAGATTAAAGTATAGTGACACTCCTTTCAGCAATGAACATTGTAGTTGTTGAGTTAAATGGAATCCCAGGTATTGGCTCAGATCTATCTGCAAAATCCCATTGTCATTATCTTGACAGCCTACAGTGGATATCTATGGAGCAGTTGTCAATAAGGGAGGTTTCACTATTTCACCTTCAGAAAAAAATTCTTGTCACATCACCTTCTTGCAACATGATAAAGTCTCATCTCAAAAATGGGAGTGCAAATTGTCAAATTCTTGATGATCACCTATAGTAAGGATTCAGAGGGAGCTGTAATGTTTTGATGATGTATGCTAGCACTGAAAAAGGGAGTTAATATTTTCTTTTAGATCTAGCTTATTCCTAAAAAATTCTGGCAATATGGAGCAACTGTTGATCCAAATATAGACCATGTTCGGTAAAATTGGTGTATACCTTGATACATAGACTCTCAAGTCGATTAAGCCTTATACATTAGATAGTTGTTCATTAAGAGCACACATTAGTGCCACATATATATATAGATATATATTGCACTGGGACATCATTGAAGCACAATAAATAGTTAACATGGCTCAATTATAAAGCTATTTTAGCACATATTTGTTGTATATTGGAGAATAAGATACCAAGCATCCAATGCTTCATATTAAATGGTTCACATAAGAAACATTGTTTGACTGATATCAATCTCTGGAAAAGTTTCTTTGGTGAAGAGCGAAGTTTGACAAATATGTGTGAGTTATGTTTAATCTATTTTCTCTAAGAAAATATATACACATCCATTAGTAGGACCCTGAGTTGGCTTTTCATCTAGCTATCATCCAAGACAACAACATTACTAGAACTGAAATCAAAGATATGCAATGATACAGAGATCTTAATAAGCACATCATAAACATTTTGATTCTTGTTATAAGGACCACCAACAGGCCAAGAACCACATTCAGTTCATCCATAAGCATGCATATTTCTATAGAAATGTTTTCATTGCATGAAATAGGAAAGTCACACAGTCATGTAAATGAAAATGGCAGTTGACTCCCTGGTAGAGTACTGTGAAATAACAATATATTATGTTCACCCCTTTTGCCCTGCAAGCATAAATACATACTCCCAATCTAATTTGCACGGTCTCTAATCATTTCAATATCTATCTCAGCGGGATCAGTGGCCTGAACTTCATATTGAAAACCATCAATTTCCCTTTTCAGCCTATCCTTAGTTGTAGCATAAAGCATCTTTGCTCTGATTTTGGATACATCTGGACATCTAAAAAATGCATGGATTTCATCAGTCATACATAAGGACAATATTTTAAATAGATAACAGTTGATAAACAAAAAAGGAAATGGGGAGCTTCTACATGAACCTCAAATCACTCAACCACTTGAGCTAGCTAACTAGGATGGAGAATTTTTATAGTCAATATAAGACAATAAATTAACATGATCCATATAAGATAATCAAGTTTCAAAAAGAAATAGATGAACCTACACCTAAGCAAAGAAGTAGAGGGTACCTTCTCCTCTTGTGGTAACCAGAAGGAAAGCATTACAAATGGGTGACATTCATTGCCACCTATAGCATGTAGTATAAAAGAGGACAAATGAACTTCTGCCCGATTGACAGAGGCTTCAGAAGGTTCAGAGAAGGACTATACCCTAATGGCATGTAGCAATCTAGCATTGCAGAGTATTTGAATTAGATAACAGTCCAAAACCGAAGATACCATCCACAAATGAGAGGCAGTTAAGGGATCACGGCTTTTATCAGACATGATGTTATGAAAATTCAATGTGATACAAACTGGACCAATAGACATTTTTTTTTATCGTTGACGTACTAGACAATTTGAATTAACATGATCCATAGAAATATCATTAAGTTTAAAAAAAAAATTAGATTTCCTTACATCTAAGCAAAGAAGCAAAGGTTTGTTTCCTCTAGTAATTCCCAAAAAGGAAAAATTTACAGATGGCTGAAATTTCTTAATGTCTTTAACCTTTTGCATGAAGAAGGACAATACTGTAGGCTTAAAAGTCCTGTATCAATCCAACATTGCAGTGTTTGAATGACATATAATCAAAGAGAATATCCACAAGGAGAGGTGGTTAAGGCATCATGGCTTCAACTAGACACAATGTTATGAAAAGTCAAAGACGATATGGACTCATACGCTGAAAGATTATTTTATAGTTGACATAAGACAATAGGAATTAATATGATCCATAAAAAGATCATTAATTTTGAGAAAGGGTTCACCTAAGCAGATAACAAAAGGTTTCTTTCAAGGGCCCTCTCGCCCCGGGCTAGGCGAAGGCCGATTGTGAGAATATAAATTTGTGCTTATTTGATGGAGGCTTCAAAAAAGGCCTGTATTAATCTATTATTGCAGAGATTTTGAATAGGATAACAGTCTATAACCAAAGAGAACATAGGTGGTTAAGGCATCATAGCTTCAATCAAACACAAAAGAGATTTCCCTCATTAAGAGTAACTATTATTATTATGGAACAAAATCCCTTACAGACAACAAAGAAAATAGGGAGTTAAGGCATCATGGCTTCAATCAGACACAACAGAGATCCCCTTCATCAATGGTAATTATTATTATTGTAGATAAAATCCCATACAGACAATACTGGTAATGTCTAATAAACCACCTTTGTCTAGAAATTGTCATGCATGTGGGTTTATTATTGTCATCAGAATCTATTGCTGGTACTTTCTCAGTCTGTATTATGCTATGTGCGGTAATGTAAGTTTAATTGTCAGTCTGTATTATGCTATGTGCAGTAATGCAAGTTTCATTGAAGTATTTAATGTTAGGAATAGCAATTCCAATAGTCCTGTCAACACACCAATTACATGTCAAAAATAAAAAAGTAAATTAAATGCTTTCTGAATATATTACATGTATTGGAAGGTTAAGTATCCTTACAGGCCTCCGTTGATGAGTGAAAGGGTTGTTGCACAGGTGTTTCCATCACTCTCTCTTTTGTGTTTGGTGACAATTTTATCTTTACAGACTTTTGTCTAGCACCTATGCATTTTTGTCATCAGAATCTATTGCTGGTACTTTTTCAGTGATCTGTATAGCTAAAATGTCGAAATTACCCATTTATGGAAAGAATATTATTGATAAGGAATTAAAATAGACATTTATACTAGTAAATTGATTATAAATTGGATAAATGCACTACTTTATTTGAGTGTTTTTGTTACAAAGTAGATGTGCATATCCTAGTAAAAGGCTGATGCTTGATCTGAGATTCGGCTGCATATCATATGCATGGAACGCTATGTTTTTGGAACAGTTGTTTCACTCTGGAGAATATTCCTATAATATATATTACTGAAATATTTCAGGAACATGGAAAGTGCAGCAAACTTACACCATTCAAACTTCTTTTTCACTTAGGTGTGGATTTTAAAGGTGCTACTGTGGGTTTACTTCCATACTTGTTGAATACCATATAGCCTTTAAGTTCCTAAAGTGTTTAATGCATTATAGCTTATTTGGTCATTATCTAAATATGTAACTCCTGTCATTTTTATCAGTTTACTATATACTTCCATTTTATAGTATTAATTGCGGGTGATTCTAAGTGACTAGTTTGTTTGGAGCCTATTGTATCTCATGTATTGACATACATTTATTCATGGTTTTCTTATGATAAAATCTATGAAATAATAATAAGAGAACCATAATGTACTTCAAGGCCAATGAAAGATAAAGAAAACAATTATTCCAGGTAAAGAGTGAGTGTAATTAAAGTTACAATCTTAGAAAAGAACAACATGTATCAGAGACATGTTGTAAGAATGTCTTAAAAATCCAAAGCAAACTGACTTTGAAGAAAGCAACACATCTTCCATTACAAATGATGAATTATGATCATAAATATCGTGGTTAAGGTCATCCTGTAGGTCATACCTGCGGCTTGGTTGTGTACTCTGTAATGAATGATGAATTTGTTAAGGGCAATGCTTGATCCACATTGTACAATATATAGGGCTAAGGGTACCTTTTTGGGGTTTTTTCAAATTGGAGATAATTTTGGATGAGGACTGTAAATGAATCTTATCAAACTTCCACTTAAAGCATCAAACTCGGCCAAATTGATGGCACTTAAAGAGTTTTATCAAACTCGGCCAAGTGATGGCACTTAAAGCATCCCTTTCCCTTGAGTATAACAACATTAGACTTAGTTTAAATTTTTCTTAATTGCAAGTATTCTTAATTATTTCAGGGTTATTCTGTTTCAATTCTACGATACACTCTTCACTTGTTTATTCTACATTTTCTCTTCTACAAATGTAGCTCTTTTTTAATCTTTTATCAAAACACCTAGAATTTGTATGTGGGATGTGTTAACTATTTATGATTCTTGGTGGTTGGTTGCCTCTAAGTGTCTATTATATTTCACTATGGTAAGTGTCTATTATATTTCACTATGATATATTTGTAACTTCATATTTCACAAATTTTTTTCTTTTAAGTGATGAAAATAGTGACTTATACCTTCAATGCAAAATCCTACCTGGTAAAGAAAACAACTAAATAATATTTACAAGACAAGACTTGCATGCTCACAGTGACAAAGGAGTCTTGAGTTTCACTCTGCATTTTTCATGCTTCTTGGTCACAACAAACACTGAAACTCCTGTGATCCATATCTTTTTCTGTTATGCACAATTAAATTTTTTATGTTCTATTAAAATGCAGTGAAGATAAGCGTTGTAGCTATGGATATGCTAGCTGTCAAGGGAGAAGAGGAACAATGGAAGATTTTTATGATGCAAAAATATTGAAGATCGATGGTTTCCTTTAAACAGTGAGAAATGACATGCTAACAAGCATGGATTTACATTTAAGCCCCAAGCTTTTCTGGCCCAAAATCAGAATCAGGAGCACTTCAAATAACCTAAGATTTATAGAAGTCCTAATGTTCATTATGTCATTGTATGCCTAAATATTTCTTAAGCTTCTTACACATGCATACTAAAGTCAATACAAATTCCATGTTTATGTGGTGGGGTGAGGTTTTGCAGTGGCAACACTGGTGACTGCGGAGGGTTATTGAATTGTCAGGGCTATGGTATTGCCTATTATGCAACGGAAAGAAAGGAAAGAAAGCCAATAATGCAAGCAGAAGGTTTCGATATGAGAACCAGACAAGGGGAAATTAAGGCGCAATGCATTGTGAGCATATAAATTTAATAGTGTACATGGTATCACTATGGCTAGTATCAGAATTTGGTAGTGTTATACATCAGTGGCCACTCGATTCATAAGCATGCAAGCAAATAAGCCGAGGAGACCTAGAAATAAAAACTTCATCTAAATTGTTCACAACCACCTAACGATTCCTGAGAATAAAATACATGAACGAGACCTCGTTGGATCATCTGGACATTGTTTCACTAGCTAGAAGAATAACTAGAGTGGGCAGCATTATATAAAAACAACATATAATTTTGGCAAAAAATACACCAAAAGCCCATGCACGTAACCGTGTGTAAAAATGCACTTAATGACCCACCAGAAATGCCACAAATGAATTGAAAAAATCAGAATACTTGGTCGAACCTGTGTCCACTACCCAGCCAATGGATAGAGCTCACATCCCTATTTCTCCTACTAGCTAGTCAAAACCTCTTTAAGCTTCCAAGATTAACCAGAAATTGCCACGTCAAAACCGGTAGCAACATTGGTATAGGGAGGTAGAAATCCAGTGGTCTATAATGATCCAAGATCGATGGCCTATGTTCATTTAGTGAATCTCTGCGAATTGGGTGGGTTTAAGTTTTGAAAACCCAAGAGGGTTTTAAACCGTTATAGTATCAGAAACATATTACCAAAGAATAAATAGAAAATATCTGGTAGAACCCTTAAAATAAACAGGAAACTTACCTGAAACCATGGTTTCTATATGGACGTCCGAAACATAATTCAGTGTAGCCATAACAGTGCTCTGAAACCATGGTTTCTAGATGGATGTCCGAAAAATAATTCAGTGTAGCCAGAGCAGCGCTCTGGTCGCCAAAGAATAACAAATGGAAACAACAAGTAGCCAGTGAAATGGTAAGGTTATTAATTAACTTGAAGAATGTCTGGGTTGAACAAATAATGCAGTTCACAGAGGCAGAGGAGCTATGTAAACATGCCCAAAAGATTCATTCTAAACAATGTGGTGCAGGTTCAGAAGAAGTAGGTTTAGACAGAAAGTTAATGGCTATTATTCTTAGTGGAAATGGTGACCATGAGAAGGCATTGAAAAATTTGGCTCTAGCAAGAGTAGTTTTTTTAGAAAACAGAAAAGATGTTGAGGTGGCATATATAGATGCCAGAACTGGAGACACATATCTCACTCTAGGTCGCTATGATGAAGCACTAAGTGCCTATCGAAAATCTCTTTGGGAAGACCACACACGAGTAGGGATATTATTTGTAAGCCTTGCCGAACTCTATGTGAAAATGGGAAAACTCATGGAGGTAAAAAGTTACTGTGAAAATGCATTGACGATTTTTGGAAGACGACAAGCAGGCGATCCCCCTGATGAGATTGCAACTTCTTTGACAGAGGTTTCCAGATTGTTTGAATCTATGGGTGAATATCAATTTGCAATTAGGCTATTCCGATGAGCCCTAAAGATTCCGGAGAAATTACTCGGACAACAGAGTGAAATTGCTGGGATTGAAGCTTAGATGGGAGTTTTGTTCCACATAATTGGAAAATATAAGGAGGCTTATATGGAATTCAAGAGTGTCGTTTGCAAGTTCAGATGCGGGGTTCATAAGAATACCTGGTTCGATTAGCAGAAACCTTGCAGGAGTACATGTTTTCCGTTAAAGCGTCCAGCTAGAAGGATCAGTACAGTTCCCGGAGTAATGCTGGAGCTATATAGTCTCGAAAATCAGATTGCAAACAAGGATACCGAAGATTACTTTGGCAGTAGGATTACCATCATTTGTAATGGCGACACTATGTCCCCTGCCTATGGATTGTAAAATTTTGTCCTGTACGACCCGCCAGAATATAGAACACGCATAAAATATCAATCCACCTGCCCTACTAATGTTATATTTAAAACAATAATTCGAAAGGCTTGTGTAGCAAAAATGATTAGCATGTGGAATCTTATATTTAAAGTGATTTATTTCACATAAAACTCTGCACCTGTAGATTTCAAGGTATGTAGATTGCATTTTCAAAGCATCAGATGATGCAACATTGGAAATGGGGAAACTATAAAGCATTTACCATCCCAGTGGTCTTTACAAGGTCAGCTATTGCCATGCCACCAACAAACGAAGCCTGCATCAACAAGCATCACATAGTTACTCATCAATATGAGTCATCTTCGCATCAGTGGCCTTCAGAAGTTATAGAGGGAAATCCCCAATTTTTTTTCGAGGTCAACAATAAAAATGACTTACTTATGCCATACAAAGAGAACTTCTTTGGCATCCTGAAATGGATTCTATGAGCATCGAGCTGGCCATCACTTGAAATAAGAACAAAATAAGCAATCGGAGGAGATACTTACCATCTAGGCCCGATCACCCTTCTCATCCCTGACATCATTTTTAAATAACCTTTCAGTCTGCATCAAAGCATGAAACAAAATATAAACGCTAACCCTTAATTGTAGAACCCTGTCATTGACGCAAGTCCAATACTGCAAAATGTGGATCAAAAGGGGTGTTGTTAACTTCAGAAAATCGGCATGAAAGAAAGCATGGGAACGTGGGAACTTACCCCCATGTCTATGAGCAGGAAGCTTCAAATATAGAATCGTTCACCCGTTCGCCTCCTTTTCCTCCGAAGGCTTATGTTTGCCGGGAAAATATTTGTTGCAGAGAAAGCGAAAGGATCAAGTGTAAAGTGAGGGATTGGTTTAAAAAGTAAAGGAGAAACAAAATGTTTCAAAGTGGCTGGGGGGACAAATGAACATGCGCTGAGCCTGAGTGCTCTCTACCGCCTTCATCCAGATGACTTACGGTCTCATGGGAGTGTTATACATGTGACCCATTTTAGGTTGGATTAAGACTTGGCGGTAATAAATGAAATGAATGAATTTGTTTACTTTCCCTCTTCTTTTTCAGAATTGTCTTAATTTCTAATTTAAGACCATTAAAAAGTTTTATTATTATCTAAATTCTTGGAGGATCCTGATTTATCCAAGTTTGAACAATTATTTTTTGAATATTTATTTATTTTTTAATTTAAAATATTAAAAATATGTAAAAAAAATTATAAGCGGAGATTTTACGATAAACACAACCATAAATATGACTAAAAAATACAACCTAATGAATTTCCCTTTTTTAAACAAAATAAAAACATTTACAATTTTTGAATAAACAAAATAAACTTGATGTGGTCATATGCTTTGATAGCATTTAAATAAACTCCAAATAATGAGCTTTAGAGTGAAGGTCTATAAATTGTGCCATCCTTATGTGGTTATTGCCCAAATGTATACAAAAAAAAACTTTCAATGTACCACATATAATAATCATGACCTAAATTTACATACTCCGGGATATTCTTAGCCATCCATCAAAACCTACTCACATTGTTTATTTTTATTAAAAATAATACACACACACACACATACACATTCCTAGACATAAAATAGATCAAATTTTCCAACCAATATTCTTCATCTACAACGTAGCAAAAGTGTGAAACCTTGGACTTCTTCATGCAAAGGAGGCTGAAAATATTTAGAAGTATATTCCTCCTTGTCTTCCAAAATCTACCGTTAAATATGTATCATATGAGTTTCAGTTTTTCTAAAAGAATTCACATAATGTTCTTTATTTATAAATAGTATTACAAGAAAAGGAGGTGAAACCATGGAAAATCTCTCAAACTTCCTTCAATAATGGGGAGAATAGTTTATACAATTTTGCTCATTTATCCATTTTATCATATTTATTGAATCTTCAAATACTTTCAATTTTATGACTATTTTTCTCTTCATAAATAGATAAAAAATAGTTTTAGGACCATCAACACAATAGAGTTATTCATTTTTAGGCCCAATCCAACTTTGAACTTGAAACTATGACCACTATGTTCACACACATATACACCACTTGTTATCAAAATGTGAAAAATGTTGCAAAGCTTGGTATCCATGGTTTATGCTCAAACTAAAGTAGATGGGATCCCCTAGTAAAATTATTGCATATGATTTAGTTTAGTATAGCATTATATGATGCATGATTCTATGTTTCATATACACATTATGGACACTTTATTTATCATTCATATTGTTTCAGTTTTGAGAAATTTTACAATGAATTTTATAGTCTATGGGTCATATTACAAAGTTGGTTAACACACGTATCTTTATGTTTTCACATAAAAGGATAAACGGGATTAGAGAAAAAAACTTGACCATATGCGGTATAGTGAAAGGATTGGAATATGGTTTGAATCTCATGATAACTCGTATATTTTATGTGCATTACGTTATTTAATGTAATGTAAACAAATCTCTTGTTTTTTGTTTAGAAATATTGTTATGGCATTGCTATGTGGTATAACCATACATACCAATTGTGATCACACTTACATGAAGGTAAGAAGGTCTATATACTAGGTTTCATGATAAAAACGGTATGGAATATGTTCTAAAGCTCTAATTAGCATTCGAAAACATCACATTATAATGTTATGAATTACATTATTAAATTCATATCTTGGTATTATTAATTCCTTAGCCATCCCATCGAGAATTTACGATAATACGTGGTCATTGTAAGAATTCTGGCTCAATTTTTCAAAAAAAAATTAAATATATGTATTGGAAGAAATTTAGTGCCCCCTCTGTCCTACAATAAAATTTCCAAACGATGACCGTAAAATTTGAGTTATGATGAAAATATTATAGATTTGAGGCTTCTGCGATGAGCACTTTGTGTAGAGAAGTTTTCCGGTTTAATCGCATCCATTCTTGTTGATTTCGACGTTTCGAACCCAGCCAACGAGGTTCATCATTTTATTAAAACTGTTAAAATTTTTATATTAAAAATATATAAATTTATTATTAGAATAATAAATTATTTATTTTCATAAATATAATAATAATAATATTTTAATTTAATATCACAATCTAGATTCGTTATTTTTTAGGATGGACCAACTCTTAACAATACTATTAGATAATTATCATAAAATTAATTTTATGTATATGTGTGTGGGGTATCTCAAAAGAGAATTCTCTTGAAGCTTATGAAGTATTGCAATTTTGTGGTTAGGGTTTTACAGTGAAAAATTATATTGACAATCTTTGTGGCAATTACAATGACTTCAAGTTTGAAAACATTTTTGGAACATGGTTAGTTAGAAGATCAAATCCTCTATCTTATACGGGACTCCAATCAATGAGAATGCGGATTGTTTTTTGAATCTCTTCGGCTAACTATGCTCATAAGCCTAGAAGACAACTCTGTGAAGTTTCGGATCTCTGAAAGAAGAATCATTAACACTGCAAATCTGATGCATTTATATTACAGAGACTTCAATAACAAATGGTAAATGATTTTTGTTGAAGACTATTCATATATATATATGTGCCTGATACTTTTAATTGAGTCGACATATAAGGGCTACCTTGAAGCATCCAGCGTATAGGAATTTTTGAGGTATGGTTCGCTCCTTTTAAAGGTCCTCTGTGGTGATTCGTATCTTGGCGGTGGTTCGTATCTGCATTGAGTAGAAAATCTACGAGGTTTTCGCAAGATACAAGTATTATGTTTATTTTTGGTATTATATATTAATTTTTTTGGTTAGAAAAGTAATATTAATATTGAATAAAACTATATATGATTTTTAATATTGACGTTTTTACGATTATGATTAGGATTTTCTGTTAAACTTTTTGAGTTTGAAAAATAAACAATGTATATATCTATTAAAAGTATAAATGTGTTTCTCAATGAATGTTTTTATTATTTTGATTAGGTTTTGTTATTGAATTTTTGTGATATTGGGATTTTTTTTAATTTAGTATTTTTAAATGACTAAAAGATTTGGTATTTTTAAATATGTTTGGAGAGAAGAATATGCGAGGATTTTGTGCATGACAGACCAAAACAATATTGTCTTGTCATTTTGAACTTCCCAAAAGCAATGGTTTTGGACCATTAGTCTGTTCTCCCAAGCTTGGTTCCAGACCGAGGAACCTTTGAGGTTGCCAGAGAGCCTGATTAGAGACTTCGGGTTGTGAGATGGGGCATATTTTTCCTTCCAGAGTGCTGCCCAAGAGGTGTTGGGGCTGGTGATCTATCTCCACCAGGTTTTGGCGCCCAGAACTTTTCCCAACAAGTCTTGGTCTCTAAGACCAAGCCCCCCATCTTTTTTAGGTCTGCAGATTTTTCCCCAGGATACTAGGGCCCATTTTCCCTTGTTCTCTTTTTATTTCCATAAGAAGTCTCTTTGAATTGTTTTGATTTGGTTTGAAATAGATTTGGGAGCAGCAATGATCGAGTACTGGTATTGAGGAATCACTTGCAGGACTGAGCGGACCAAGACTAATCTGCCCGAGAGATTTAAGGACCTAAAAGTCCAATTGGAAATCTTTTTTGTTTTCAATTTGGTGACCAAAGATTCCTTGGTGGCTTTGGCTAGGGGTTTATCATTCAAGGGAACTCTAAGGTACTTGAAGGGGAGGGAGTTGAGCTGAAAGCCTATAATGCGAGCTATGTTGAGTTGAATGGTCTAGGAGGTATTGAGGAAGAAGAGTTTTGATTTGGCTTTATTGATGGAGGTGCCAAAGGCATGGGAAAAATCAACAAGAATATTATGGAAGGAAAGGGCTTCTTTGACCGAGGGAGAGCCCATAAGAAGAGTGTCATCCACATATTGTTGGTGGGTTGAAGGGGGGTTAGAGGGGTAGAGATTTAAACCAAAGATGCTTCCATAATAAGGTGTTTTCCTATAATGGATTTAATAAATTACAAGTAAAGCTTGTGCTAGTTGGAATAACCATTTACAATTACAAGCATACATAACTTAACTAATTGATTCAGAGGCAACGAGTAAAATTCTCAGCCCAATATGTCAAACAAGTATGGATTTATTATGAAGTGATCATCTGCCACGGTTTAGGTTGTTGCTTGTATGGATGAAATACAAACATTTCCTAGAATGATCCTCCTTGAGCACACCCTCTCCAAGGGCTTAGGGATTAGGGGATTTAGAAGTTAAGTATTTTAGGGGTTAATGGGTTATGGGTTAAGAATTAACAGTTTAGGGGTTTATGGGTTAAGGGGTTAGGGGTTTAAGTGTTAGTGGTTTAGTGATTTAGGGGTTTAGAGGTTTAGGATTTTAGGGTTTTGGGGGGTTAAATGGGGGTTAAGGGGTTAGAGGTTTAGGGGGTTAAATGGGTTAGACATTTAGAGATTTAGGGGATTAGGGGATTTATCAGTTAAGGATTTTAGGGGTTAGGGTTTTGGGGGTTAAATGGGTTAGGGTTTTATGGGTTTAGGGGGTTAAATGGGTTAGGGGTCGGGAATTAGGGTTTAAGGGGTTAGGGGTTAAGGGTTTAGAGGTATAGGGTTTAGGGGGTTAAATGGGTTAAGGGTTTAGGGGGTTAAATGGGTTAGGGGTTATAGTCATTTCTTAGGTGAACAAGGCACAATCTAGTTGTAGTAATTGTAACTTGGTCAAGTTGTTATAGTCAAGGCAAGACTAGGAAGTGTTAGGGACTGTCAGGGAAACACAAGGGAGAATTTAGGTTGTAGTCATTGGAGAAGTATTTACATTGTAGCCACTGCAGGACCCCGAGAATTTTTGTCCATGGAGAATTATTTACATTGTATCCATTGCATTAAAGCAAGAGGTCTGTCAATGTTTTTTTATATGTGTTTATAAATTGGAAGAGAGAAATTAGAAAGAAGAAGGGCCTGAAAGAACTGAACAAAGAAATGGAGGTCACTGGGATAAAGTTGATGGCATTGGAGTTGGTAGTTTAAGACTGTCACAAGGGAATCCAAGACAACCATGACCTAATTGAAGAAGTGGAAAACAAGCTGGTAGTCCACATTGAGGAATATATCAATCCATTTTCGACTAAACCTGATATATAACTGTGGCTCTCTCTACTCACAGTATTTCATTGAGATTGTGTTAGGTATCTGTTATTAACCTATGCTTGTGTCTATTTAAATGGATACTATATTGATAGCCCAAAAATGAGGCATTTTGGATTGTCTATAGTTTGTACTAGTTCTGAAAAAGAACTAGCAACAGTTAATCTCTTTGGCTACAAAAAGTATTCTATTTGTTGTGTTGGGGAGTTTCTCTCAGGAAATTTATGGATAACCCGACATATTTTTTATATACGTACTGTGCAGAACCTTTATAAATCTACCTTTCAAATCAGGGTCAACCCATTGCAACAAAATTTTCCCCACAACAAGCACAAGATCAAGCCAACATGTGTGTTGTGTGCATTTAAAGAGATGGATAGGTAGGTTTACCCTTACGAGAACATGGCACCTTAAAATCAGATCACAATTGGTGAGTGAAAGAATTTGCGAAATGGCATCATGAGTGGAGTCTTCTCCAAAAGAGATTATTCATTTACATTACAATATATACAACATGTAGTTAGCGTTCCATCCATGTTAGCACACACACCTGATGGTCCTTAAACTGGTACAAAAAAAATGATTTTATATATTCACATATGGGACAGTCACAAGATGTCAAAAAAATCACATACTTATCGAAATCCTCGACCAGGAATATGCTAAATTGCTTCAAAATGTGCTTGTAACTAGGTAGGCATCAAAGACAATCATTGCAATGGGTTAAGGGGATCTAAGAGAGAATTATGTAAGGAGTTCCTTTTAGGTAAAGGACATTGGTATTACTATTGTTAAAGGGGGTGGCCTACAAGGATACATTGGTATCTATTGATGCAAGCGCATAATTTCAACAATTTATTTAAAAATTTGTATTTTTCCTCCAGAAGGTCTTAGAGATTTATAGAAGAGGAAGTTGGTTTCCTTGTTTTCCTAAAATTTTATAGAATTTCTAATTTCATATTTGGGATAGGAAATTTTAGTAATTTTAGGCACAAGTTAAGATTTTTTTTTATTTTTAAGGCCTCCTAGTCATTAGGAAAGTTGATTCTTATGATTAGGATTACTTGTGGCATCCTATGTATTTTTCAAACTCCAATAAACCAAGCAAATATGTGGAGGAAATTTCGGGGAAGTGTGGTTTTCCATAAAATGTAGGTAAGATTTGGGGAACTTGTAGCTCTTTTCCTTGGACCCTACTAGTTCTTAGAGGTTGTATTTGGAGCGGTTAGTGGGAAAAAGCATAATATTCCCAAGAATATTAGTGTTGGAGCACCTGTGGTTTGGGAGAAAGGATAAGGGGTTCTAGGAGTTAAGGGGTTTAAGGATTTAGGAGCAAGGGGTTAAGGGTAAAGGGTAAAGGGTTAGGGATTATGGGATTTAGAGGTTAGGGGGTTGAGGTATAGGGGGTTTAAGGGTTAGAGGTTAATGGCTTAGTGGTTAAGGGATTCAGGGGTTAAATATTAACCATCAATGGATTACATGTCAGGGGATTTAGGGGTTAAGTGCCTAAGGGTTATGGTATTTAGGTGGCATCGAGTTAAGGGGTTAGGGGTTAATGAGTTTAGGGGTTAAGGGTTATGGGTTAAGGGTCAAGGTTTAAGAGGATATGGGATTAGGGTTTATGGGGTTCAAGGATTCGAAGTTAGGGGTTAGGGGTTAGTGGCTTTGGGTTTAAGGGATGAAGGGGTTAATTTGTTATGAGTTATGGGTGTAGGGGATAAGGGAGTGTGGCTTTGGGGTTAAAGAGATAGGTATTTTAGTGGTTATGGGTTAAGTGTGTATGGGTTGTGATAATGTGGCCCCTAATCCCCTTGTCAAAACTATTAGGGTTTCCCTTGTTAATTTCTCTCATTGCCTTACCTATAGTTCCCCTAGCCCCTATGCCATAAGGCCCTAATGCTCCTTCTCATTCTCTAATGTTAGGATTATAGATCTCAGTAAACCATGCTTGAACCTCTTAGTACTTATACCCATCCATGCTACCCTTATGTCCCCTTGGCCCATTAAATACACCAAAAGATCCCCCTCCCCCAAAATTCATGATAATTGAATATTTGGAGGCGAAAATTTAACAATAGCTTCACAACTAGTCTATTTATAATGGTGTCTTGGAGCTATTAGATGTCATTTCATTGAGCTACAGTGATAGGTGAGAGCTATGCATATCTCACTAAAGGTGTATCAATAGGTTATTAGTCTATTGGCTATATAATTTGACACTTTTTATTTGTAACTTAGCGAAATGGAAAATATGTGGAGACAATCTCCATTCTTCTTCTTTCACCGGGCCATGTAAAATAAATGAAGCAAATAGTCTCAACCCCTTGAAGAAGGAAATTTGAGAACAATAATTAGCATGAACAAACAAAGAATCCAATGAGTTAATTTTAGAGGCGTCTCCCTTTGTAAACAAGCATCCATAAGCTTGTTAGAATTAGTATGAATCTTTACTACAGGTTGAGTAGTCTTCACATCACCAACCACATCCAATTGAAAGGCACCAACCACTATAATAAAAATGATGTCTCCAAATAAGGTGTAGTTAATACCAATAATATCACCTTATGAATCTATTACAATGTGATTTGGAAAGTACTTTTCCATACATGTGTGAAAGAAACAATCCATTTGGTTAGCAAAAGGAAGTCTTTTAGAAGACCTCAAGAAATCCCCTTGAAGGAGACAAGAAGGGTTTGAAACCATATAATACAAGTCGATCTATGAACCCTATTTATTATGTGTTCTATGCATGTACTTGTTCACTCGGTTTGACATGTGATAGAAAATATATGAAGCCTTCTTTTCCACGTATCATCTTCATTAGATATCATGTTGCTAAGAATGAAGTGTTTGGATTAGAGTTAAAGTTCCTATTTTAATTTTTTGTCTTTTTTTATCTTTTAGAGTACATATATTTTTGTTCTACTGTGCTAAGGTAGTTTGGCTTTCAAATATTCAAGGAATATGTGAGCTAGTATAAGACCATATTGTAATATTTTAAATAACATGATGAACTATTTAGCACAATTTATGGTGTTGGATTGATTGAAATGTTTATTTTTGGATGGATCGATGTACATCTCTTTAGCCAATAGACAAAACTCATTAAGCGTTGTTGCAAGTATGTTATTGACATGTTGAAGTGCCATTGAGACTTAGAGGTAGAAGATTTAGACTTGTATGTTGTCACCTATCCGGGTGTGATGATACCTTGTGGAGGTAGGCAAAATTTCGATTTTTTAAACTCTTGGATATATTCTATACGCTCTTGAGATAATTTCAACCTTTTAAATAAAATTACAAACAAATGTACATTCATGCAATAATTACTAATTGATTTGGGGGTGACTCAATAAATTGTAGCATGTTGGCTTGTTGAATTTGTTAGTAAGTTAATTAGCACTTGATAAATTTGTAAGCTTTAGTGGGATTTATTGTAGTTGTATGTGTTTTAGAGAAGTGAGTTTGGAGTGGTGGTTGTGCTTCCTTTATTGAATTTGATTTCTTTGGTTCTTCTTCTTGTGCATGCCCACTGTGGTATCTTCTCGTTTGCAAATAATTTCTTATTATGTACAGAAAAAGTTCTTGTTGCATCCTTGAAAAAGTTGCATAATTGTCCTGATTTATTTTTGAAATACCTTGAGTTTTCTCGCTTCTTTCAATTGGGCTGGAATTTTCCACCTCAATAGGGTTGTTAGTTGTTTTCTAACTAAATTGTTAAAACATTTTTTATTTTTTTATTTTTTTATTTTTTCTTCAAGGAGGTGTTTCCTTTAAACTCTGGAAGAAGCATTGCAAGTGCCCTGATTATAGTTGTCATCAAAAGTTGTCTGTGATCATGGGCAAGACAAATCTCAGAGGGTAAAAATGGGGTATGTTATACCTATGAAAAACTTTGGCTAACATCCAATTAGATATGTTATACATGATAGTTCACAATTAGGAGATTGCAGAACATACAATTGCACATAAAAATGCACTACTCCTCAAATATCAGGGTAAGTGCAAGATTATTTATTGAATATAGTTTAGTCACATGATACAACTATCCCACAACTCTACAATAGAGATACCAACATGGAACAACAAACTTAAAATCGATCGATGCACTCACTTTCATGGGAATTTCATGAACATTTTTATTTTCTTATATAATGCACTTTTACCCACATCTTGAGATCACACGAAAATGGTATTCATAATAAAGTTTTCTGGGTGAGGTAATTCACTTTTCTTGCAAGATCAAGTTACGTAGCTATAATGTCTCATGTTTTTTCGTACATTTGATCGGAAACATACCTTGCAGGAATTTTGAAGGAAATCCCACTCAAATTATCAGAGAATCTCCAGGTGATTTCATTAAAAAAATATGTTTCTCCTTAATTATATGTTGATTATTCTTGCTCTTCATTGTGTTTTGTATATAAATTCATTTCAATGTATTCATATAAGATATACTCAGGCTCCTGGTTCCAATTTAAAGGTCGAGTTATCATCATTGTTTGTTGTTCTTTAGTTGGAAAGCGCTTGTGGTAATTTGAAGAGTTTGCAAGAGACGGGAATCTCAAATAGTTGTTGACTGGGCTAATGCAAGTTTTATAAGTAAAATGTGTGGCTTCAATCCCTAATGTCTCAAATTTGGCCACACATTCAGGAGCTATAATGGTCATCCTTCACCCACATTTATCATGAGCTCAATCAACTAGTAGATAAGCTCTCTGAGGAGGCATTCGATTAGTAGCCAGTTGATGAATTCTCAGCAAGATCAAGGTCATGGCACACCCAAAAAAAAAGCAACTCGCAAAATTTAAGCTAACAACAACCCCTACTCATGAAGCTGACAACTTGTCTCCCTCAAGGACCACTGCATTCTCCTTCATCAGGCAATACTTCCTCAACAACTCACTCAAATGCATCATTTCTATACCCCCAACAATCTATTTATGTTATTGTGCCCATAACATTTTTTGAATAATCTGATGTTTCATAGGTGAATGTCAAATGCCAATTTACTATTTGAAAACCAAATTTTCATCCCTTGTACCTAATGAGCCTTCTTCATTGAATATTATTTTGAATGGTGTTTTGTTTACTAATTTTTATCATTCAATGATTTCTTATATGTTAAGATTCTTCTCTATTTCATGACTTACAGTGTTTCCGTTGCAACATTTGGTGCAATTGCTAGTTTAAATTTCTGCACATATTTAAAAAAATAAACAATTTTAGTTCATGGAATGTAACTCAATTGACAATCACTTTGTTATGAAGTTTTATTATGTTAAAACATGAGATTCAAAGTTCAAATCCCCTTGAGTGGCCAACCAAAAAATAATATTTTTTTATCTATTTATTTATTATATTTTTAGAATGTGGTTTTAATGAAAAAAGAAAAATATAATATAAAAGAAATAAATATCATGACATGATCAAATTTCATGTGGTTTGAATATCTATTTTTAAAACTAAAAAATATAATTAACCACTATCCACTCATGGATATTTCAATGCGAACTTCCAAATGCTAATGATTTTATCTTAATTACTAACTATCTTAAATGGGTTTCGTCTTAATCGTCATTGTCTTAAACATAATTTTGTCTTAAATATTTTTGTCTCAAATTTCTTTTGTCTTAATTTTTTTTTTTTGTCTCAAATTGTTTTTGTCTTAAATATAAAGTTTTGTATTAAAATACTTTTGTCTTAAATTTTATTGTCTTAATTTTTTTTGTCTAAATTGTTTTTGTCTCAAATCGTTTTTGTCTTAAATATAAATTTTTGTCTCAAACTATTTTTGTCTTACACTATTTTTGTCTTAAATTTTATCTTTAAGAAAATTCAATTGATATTAAATTTTAATATAAAATAACTAAAATTAAAAGTGACTTTTTAAGACAAAAGATTTCTTTTGTCTTAAAAAAATGTCTTAAAACACCCCACATGTAGTAGTGATCCATGTATAAATTTTTGTGTTTGGGAATGAAATGTTAAGTTGTTGAGTTGATCAGTTTTCAACTCTCACATGGTAAAAGATTTTGTGTTTTGCAATCAGAGGTGCTCGAAGTTGCATCAGCTGTAAAAGTTTTGGAGACCATTTGATTCTCTAGTGGGAGACACATCTGTGGATCTGAGTGCATGTGTATTTCTCTCACATTGTTGTGTTGCATGCGGATATTGAGTTGCACTATAGTGTGGCGTGAAAATAAAGCTTTCCTATTGAGTGTTATCGTGTTGCGTGTTATCTCATTGGTGAAGATAATGAGTTTATTTGGGAAAATGGTAAGGATATTCAGTTCATGTTGCAGTCTGTGAATGTTTGTGCCAAAGTTCCATCTCAAACTCTAGTTGGATATTTTATGAAAGATGGGAGGCCGTGATTGTGTTAGAAAAGTAATTTCAACTACCGCGTTAAATATACTGACAGTGAGCATATTTCAAGTAGATACTTGGAGGTTACATATTTAGTTTGTAGGCTAAGGACATGGCTTAAATGAAGTTCTCAAGTTCTCAGCAATAGTACAAATTCCTCATTCCGTAACACATGAGATAATTAAAGTCAAATAGACATTTAACGCATGGCTGGTAAAAAAATTATGGTCAAACATTAATTTCACAACTAATATGTCTACTCTTGCAACATTCCACAACACATGGGATAATTAAAGTCAAATAGACATTTAATGCATGGCTGGTAAAAATTATGGTCAAACATTCATTCCACAACTAATATGTGTACTTTGCAACGTAGAAAAATATTTATATACAATTTCCCATTTTGTGTTTTAATGTTTTGACTCTATCATGAATTAATGTATTAGAAATGTATGTTTTGATATAACAACTATGTAGAAGTTTTTGGAAAAGTGGCAGATGTAAGTCTGAGAGATCAAGTGGATAAAACTGTAGAGCAATTTGTGGTGGGAACATAAAACAATTTTCTATGTGTTTTATAGTGAGTTACTCTGCAATCGGTGGTGAAGTGTAAATCAAAGTAAAAGTCATGTTTTACTTGGTGAACTAGTTGCAGCCTCTATATGAATGAATTTCATGTTTTAGAAATTATAAATCAAAGTTTTGTTGTGTTGTTCTCACTTACTCTGTTTTACTATGTTTAACTCCAATTGCATGATATAATCTCTGTGACTCGGTTGTATTGAGTAATTGCGTGATTTAATCTTTGCGACTCTTATATCACTCTTATCTTGAGTAATATCACTCCGCGACTATCGGTTGAGGAATAATCCTCTGTTTTAAATTGTTCACATGGTATCAGAGTGGGTTTAAAATTTTATTACTATAACTGCAAGTGTTTTTACTCGAAGTTAAAATTTGTTCTGAATGCATTATTTTTGGAGAGTACCGTATTTACCAAAAAGGAGAAAGTAGCGTATTTACCAAAAAGGAGAAATTCTTTTTTAACAGTTAAAATGGAAGCAGAAGGCATTATTTTTGGAGCAAGGAGAATTTTTTTTAATAGTTAAAATGGAAGCAGAAGGCATTATTTTTGGAGCATATTTACCAGCAAGGAGAAAGTTTTTTCAACAGTTACAATGGAAGCATAAAGCACAAGCTTGAATAATCCACAAATGCCTCATTTTAATGGGAAAAATTATTATTATTGAGCTATTACAATGAAGGCTTTGTTTTCTTCCCAAGACATTTGGGAATTGGTGGAGAATGGTTTTCGATATGCAACAACATACAATGCTTTGACACAAGAAGAAAATGATTTATTGAGGGATAACAGAAAGAAGGACTCAAAATCCATCTTCTACATTTTTCAGGGAGTTCATGAAAGTATCTTCCCAAGGATTGCAACAACAACAAAGTCAAAGCAAGCATGGGATACCCTCCAGACAACCTACCAAGGAATGGAAAATGTGAAGACAACAAAACTACAAATGCTAAGAAGAGATTTTGAGACAATTTATACGAAAGAGTATGAGAATGTAGACTCATTTTTTACACATGTAATTGGACTCATTACCCAAATCAGGTCTCATGGTGAGACACTTGAGGAAAGAAGAATAGTTGAGAAATTTTTGAGAAGTATTCCAATGAGATTTGATGCCATAGTTGTGGTCATAGAAGAGATAAAGGATCTCTCACAGTTTTCAATAGATGAAATTCATGCATCACTGATTTCTCATGAACGCATACTAAACAAAGCAACAAACTCCTCACTAGACCATGCCTTCAAGACACAAGTTTCATTTGTTCAAGGTAGAGGCGGAGGAAGATCAAATGCTAGAGGAAGTGGAAGAAGCCCACACAGAGGTATAGGAGGAATCCCTTCAATTTCAAGTGGAAGGGGCGGAAATCAAAATCCAAGTCAAAGCCCATGCCAGAATCATGCACAAGGTCAAAGGTATGATAAATCTCAAGTTCAATTTAATTATTGTAAGAAGTATGGTCATTATGCAAATGAATGTAGAAAGAAGCAACATGACATAAGTAAAAAACCAAGTGAAAATTTCACAAAGGAAAATCATAACCATGATAGCATGTTTTTAGCTTCTAATCTAGCACAAGAAAAACAAGGAGATGCATGGTTTTTAGATTCAGGGTGTAGAAACCCCATGACTAGGAACATAGAAATGTTTTCCAATCTACATGAAAGTGTGAAATATGAAGTGACATTAGGGACTAATAATAATTTTTTTTTCATGGGAAAAGGAAGAGTCAATATTCTAACAAAGAAGGGGGAGAAGAAGTACATTTCAGATGTTTATTTTTTCCCTGGTTTGAAGCATAAACTCATAAGCATTGGAAAACTCATGTAAAAGGGCTACAATGTATTTTTCGAAAATGATGAGTGCACAATTTTGGATAAGTCACAAAGTATACAGTTGATTGCAAAAGTTTAGATGACAGACAATAGAATTTTTCCTCTCAAGATAAAAACATATTCGAAGGAATAAGGTGCTCAAGCATAACTATCAATGAATTCAAAGAGAATGAAAATAATGTCGTAGCAGTCACACAAGTAAACTTTCAAGTAGAAGATAAATATGAAAATGGGTTATGGCATTTGAGATTTGGCCATCTCAATTTCGGAGGTTTGAATTTTTTTCATAGGAAATGCATGGTGAAGATACTTCCACTCATAGAGAAACGAGACATCCTATATGAAGGATGCATCTTGGAAAAAAAAATAGAGAATCATTTCCAGTAGGAAATTCAATAAGGGAAAAGGCACCCTTGGATATTGTCCATTCAGATTTATGTGGACCAATGCAGACACCATCAAAAAAATGGTGTTGTGGAAAGAAAAAATAGGACCATTATGGAAATGGCAAGGAGTATGTTGAAGGAAAAGAATTTTCCAAATGATTACTGGGCTAAAGTTGTCGCTTGTGCATCATATAATATTAATAGGTGTCCAACCAAAAGTGTTAAGAGTATGGTTCCTGAAGAGGCATGGAGTGGAAGAAATCATGATGTCACTCACATGAGAGTGTTCGAATGTGTGGCTTATGCACATGTCCTAGATGAATTAAGGAATATTTTGGACAGTAAGGGGGAGAAATGCATATTTGTTGGATATAGTGATGAATCCAAGGCACAAAATCTCTACAATCCATCAACCAAGAAGTTCATAATCAGCAGAGATGTGAAATTCATAGAAGAGGAAGCATGGGATGGATGTTTAGAGAAGAGGGTCAATGTAAAAACATGTGTACCGCATGAAGACAAAGAGGAATTGACCACAACAAGTAATTCCTCAATGGTGACTCCTCCTACTCCTATTCAAGCTCATCAAAGTAGTCACCAAGTGACACCGTAAAAAAATAATAGGGCAGTGTCATGCAGTCAAGAAAGTGCTTCTCCAAGCACACCGCAAAGACCCACAGTCTCATATACTTCAATCACAACACCAAGTGACATGTGAAGCCCATCTTCCGCAACCATAAGAAGACAAACATTCAGAAATTTATGTGAAAGTTATGAGAAAAATGAAGTTGATAGTAATGTTGGTATAAATTCCTTATTTGCATTTTTTTGTCATGTAGATGATCCAATCCATTTTGAGGATGCAATCAAAGAATAAAAATGGGTCATGGAAATGGATGAAGAAATAGAAGCAATAGAAAAGAATGACACATGGGAGTTAGTGGACCTTCCACAAGGAAAAGAAGTCATTGGATTGAAGTGGGTCTATAACACCACGAGAAACGTTGAAGGAAAGATTAAAAGGCATAAAGTAAGGCTAGTTGTCAAATGATACAAGTAACACCATGGAAGATATTATGCAGAGACATTTGTGCCAGTCCCAAGGATGGAGACAGTACATACATTGTTGTCAATTGCCACACAACATAAATGGAAAGTGTATTAAATGGACGTAAAATCAATATTCTTGAATGGAGTGTTGAAAGAGGAAATATATGTTGTGCAACCTCTTGGTTATGAGGTAGAAGGCCAAGAAGACAAGGTGTATAGGTTGAGGAAAGATATTTATGGGCTGACGCAATCTCCCCATGCATGGTATAGCATGATAGATGCTTACTTGATGGAAAATGGCTTTGAAAAATGTGACGATGAGCCTGCTCTCTACATCAAAGAGAGTGATGGTAAAATTCTTATTGTTGTTTTATAGGTAGATGATTTGATTTTTATAGGGAGTGATGATTTACTCATTGCTCATTTCAAAGAAGTCATGAAAAGTGAGTTTGAAATGAATGAATTGGGGTTGTTAAGGTATTTTTTTCGGCACGGAAGGGAAACAAATAGAAAATGTTATTTTTATTTCCCAAGAAAAATATGTAGCATACATTTTGGAGAGGTTTAATATGTAGAACAACAAGCCCATACCAACTCCAACTGTCATGGGGTTGAAATTGAGTAAAGAATATTGCAACAGTAATTTCAATCCGACATTATACAAAAGTATGGTGGGTAGTTGACACATACCATATGGTTAGGCATGTGTCATTTGGCTTCAGATTGTCCAAACATTCTTATAGGCAATTTAGTCCTACTGCAATATCTTTCATGTTGACATTTGACCCATTTATTTGATGATCATTTTTCATTTTATCAGCAGCTTCTATTATTTCTCCACATTTAGCAACCTTAGGCTTCATTTATTTATCAATTTGTCTTTCATCATTACTGCACAAAAAGTCAATATCAACAACATATCTTGCATCCACACACCAATTGTTATATTTAAAATATTTGAATAACATGACCATGCATTATAGGCTGAACTTGAGAAAATATTTGAATAAATTGACTATGCATTTCCTTAGAACCTATGTAAAGTGTAGCATGAATATCACCTTTTCAGTTACTTGCAAGACGCATGCCCAAAAACATCTCCAACTTCTTTTGACGCAAGCTATCAACAACCACATTATGATATCTTCTTTGCATAATGAGATTCATATTTTAAGCGGGAGGAAACTGTTTGAATTATGGTAGCATCATCATTGTAATAAGAATTTCACACAATTGGCACTGGAAATATTTCACAACTACTCGCTTCGACCAGACATTGATCACCTTGGCGGCTTCACCCAGTCTGAAACTGTCTCTAATTGTACCAGTCAATGGCTCCTCTTGTTAATTAGAAGGGTTTTTGGCCTATGTGTTGGGCGAGACTGCTCGTTGACGCGTATAGGTTTCGAGCAATCGTTGACATCTCATAATGATGAGCCCTAAAATTGAAGTCAATCTCGTGTGGAAAGAACTCACGAGACAACTCAACGCACCTTTTCTTTCTCAATATGCAGGTTTCCCACACTAAATTTGAGCTCTCAGATGAGGTTCACAGAGTCTCTTATAAAATAATGGATGGTTGCAACTTCACGCAAAACCAAGGAGCAATTGGCTTCCTAATATTTTATTCACAGGTCAGGAACAATGCTTCGAGAACTGCGCATAATGCCTTCTTGGAATCACACCTACACAATTACACTGCCTTCATAAATTAATTCTCCAAACAGTCAATTGCAATGCTTTCTGCAATCAACGCTCTTTTTCTAAACAACAAATCCACATAGCATTACCGCACAACCGTGCCACAGAAATCAACGATTCCAATATTGATTTAGGCATGTTGCCGCAAATATTACACTTTGACACGATTTCGATGGTTAATTTGGTGACTAAGCCACCACGAACACGAACTCGCACTACTATAGACAACTAAATACTCAATTTCTAGTCAATGAATCATACATGCTCAATTTTTCCTTCCAAGGGTCACACAACTGAACCAAAACACCATAGTCTTCTCTGATTAACACAGATGTAACTCCTTCTCCTTATGTTTATGTCACGATATCTTGTGCTTTGATACCAAAAATTTGACACAGGTCTAAAAATAGGTCCTGCAGCTTAATAATAAACACACACCATAATACTCAACCAAACTCTGCAAACAATATCTGCACATAAACACTCATGGTATAATTCATTAATAAAAAAAATAATCACTGGAGGATTATTGGCTTCATGCTTGGTCTCTGATTCCTCACTCTCACACACACTTCACATTTCTACATACATACATGCCTCTTGGGCTCACCTAGATTTATAAAAATGGATTAGAACCCAATTAGGTTCTAGATCCATAAACTAACTCCCAAAATATCTCTCATGATCCATAAAATATCTCATCTAATCCCTTATCCCTAGATAAGAGACAACTATCCCTTAAATATCTCAAACCTTCCAAAATAATCCCCAATCTTCTCCTATTTACAAGAATTATCATTTTCTCCTAAAAATTTAGGAAAAATACAATAAATAATTATTTATTATCTTAAGAAACCAACTCCCTTGGTAAATATTTGACCTAGGTTAGATGCACATGCATCAATAGCTTAATGAATTTGACTGCAACGAGGCGTGATATAATGTATGCATTTAGTTTGGTGTCAAGGTTCATGGAGACACCCAATGAGACACATTGGAAAGAATCCAAATGGATTTTAAGGTATGTCAATGGTACAAAGGAGTATGGTATTTTGTACATTGGCAAAAATTATTTTAGGTTAGTTGGTTACACAGACAGTGTCTGGGCAGGAAGTGTTGATGATAGAAAGAGCATGTCAGGATATGTTTTTTTATTTAGGTTCAATATCCATTTCATGGGCCTCCAAGAAGCAGCCGATAGTGTCATTATCAACATCAGAATTTGAATATGTTGCCGCAAAAACAACAACGTGTCAAGAAATTTGGATGAGAATAATATTGAGGGATTTATGCCATGAACAAGAGGGAACAACAACTATTTTCTGTGAAAACATTTCTGCAATGGCATTATCAAACAATTATGATTTTCACAAGAGGACCAAGCACATTGATACTAAGTATCATTTTATAAGAGAATTGGTTAAAAAGGGTGAGATTGTGTTGCAACATTGCAAGTCATAAGAACAATTTGCACACATCTTCACAAAGCCATTGGCAAGTGGAAATTTTGTTTATCTCAAAGATTGTTTGAGAATTGTGAGTGGCAGCAGTTGTGATTAAGGAGGGTGTTGGAAAATTAATCTCAACCATCGCATTAAATATACTTACATCAACCATACCTCAAGTGGATATTTTGTAGGTTGCATATTTAGTTTGCAGGCTAAAGGACATGGCGTAAATTAAGTTCTAAACATGAGTACAAATTCGTCAATCTACAACACATCAAATAATGCATTGGAAGGAATTACCACGCCTTAAACTATCAAGATAGAAGGACATATCAAGAAGAAATAGGTAATAGTGTTGATTGATTCAGGTAGTACCCATAAATTTATTCATTGTAAGGCAGCCAAGGAATTGAATTGCTTCCTATACCCAACACCATAAAGTCAAGTGATGGTTGCAAATGGAGGAACTATAAATTGCTTTGGAAAACGCCATAATATCAAGCTAACCATGGGGGAATATGTATTGAATATTCCAATTCTTTCCATTCCAATGGGAGGTGCTGATGTTGTACTAGGAGCACAATGGTTACAATATTTGGGGATGGTAGCTTTTAATTTTCAAGAACTTTTCTTGAAATTGTTTTCGAAAGGAAAGGAAGTTGAATTACGGGGTATCGTAGAGAATTTGGGAAAGATAATAAGTTATAATGTCATGAAAAAGCTTCTGAAGAAAGAACAATGAGGTGTAATTGCACAATTATGCTCACTAGAATTTCCAACATCAAAATCATCTATTTCTCTATATCTCAAAAAAATATTGGACAATCATTTCAAGGTGTTTGAAACTCTTGGAGGACTCCCACCTATTCGTGATCATGATCATGCTATTCATTTGATTCGGGGAGTGTGAATCAAACTTTATCAGCCTTAAGTATCACACTGTCAAGAAGGAAATTAGTGTATGATTGCCTGCATCTAAGCATGTGATGTTGAACTAGTCATTTCTTTCTCTACCAGCCGTATAGTGCCTGGAAAAAGATAGATACATAGCATGTATTTGATTACCTGATTTATTAAACTAACATTTAATACATTCCAGTAACTGGGCATTATTATTGAGTGAATTACATGGAAATTTGATTATAAAAATGGAGCTCTTTTTGTTAGGTATCAATAATTAAAATCTGAGGCCTAAGATATTCAAAAACATTACATTTCAAGCTCTTGAAGATCATTGTGATTTCAGACCATGCCTTTTGCACCTAGTATTTCTACACATTTCAGAGGTTGACAATTCATTTCATTAGAAAATTGCGTACCTATTTTTGATAATATATATCTAATGATACTAGAAGATCATATTTTATAACATATTTGGTAAGGAATGCTCAAACTATTGGAGGAGAAACAATTATATGCAAAAACCTCCAAATTTTTATTTTGAGTAAAGAGGTGGAAAATCTGGGTCATATTATATCTCACAATGGTGTTAAGGTATACCCTAACAAAATTAAAGCCATTAACGAATGGAAAGTCCCCACAACCATAAAGAATTTGCGAGGAATTCTCGGGTTAACAGGGTATTATCGCAAGTTTGTTAATAATTCTAGAAGAATAGCATCACCTCTAACAAATTATTGAAGAAAGATGCATTTTCATGGACTCCTAAAGCAACTAAGGCCTTTGAACATCTTAAAGAGGTCTTAGTTACACCAAACTTCACAAAAACCTTTATTGTAGAATGTGATGCCTCAGGAAATGGAATTGGTGTTGTTTTAATGCAAGAAGGAAGAACCATTTCTTTTGAAATTCATCCAATCAAAGGAAAGTGTTTATAAAAAGCTATTTATGAGAAAGAAATGTTGGCAATACTACATGCACTAAGGAAATGGCGACCTTACCTAAAGGGAAGACACTTCAAGGTAAAAATTGATCATGATAGTCTTAAATATTTTTTGGAATAAATACTATATTCAAAAGAGTAGCAAAAATGGGTCACAAAGATGTTGGGTTATGAATTTGAAATCATCTACAGAAAAGGGAAGCTAAATGTTGTTGATCTCTCTTTTCTTCTATTTTTGGAGTTGGTTTCATAACACCCCATATCTTGACATTCAAAATTTCTTCCATGTATTATTTTAAACCATCATTCAAAACTCCCATGTCCCCTTTTAT
Source organism: Pinus albicaulis (assembly GCA_034641835.2). Classification (NCBI taxonomy): domain Eukaryota; kingdom Viridiplantae; phylum Streptophyta; class Pinopsida; order Pinales; family Pinaceae; genus Pinus; species Pinus albicaulis. The sequence continues at coordinate 70,015 of JAXQQM020090390.1, read as the reverse complement.
ACCATCTATCTTAACATTCATCGTGGCTTCCAATTCATTTTTTGTTACTTTTTGAGAGAGAGAAATTTGTTTCACTTTGTCTCGTAAATTTGATATATCATGCTCTCTTATTCCTCTTCTTCATGCGTCATAGAGAGGTTTCTAGTTGGTTACTATGTGTGCCCATTTTTTTGTTTCAAAGAATTTTGGAATCAAACAATGATATCTATGCTTCACTTTGCCCCTTGAATCACTTCAAACTAATTTTACAAACCAAATTTAAGCAACTTTTTAAAAAAATACAAACCTTTTTCTTGCTTCTTAGGAGCTCCGTATTGAAATTGTTGTATATCTATAATTTCAGATCTCAAAGATCTCAAATTTCATCGTTTAGGAGACCTATGAATCTTATTTCCAGGCCCACATGTCAGACTGACATTGGATTCTTCAAGAAATATTTATGCCTAATTTCCCACAATAACCTGATTATAAATTATAGATTATAGACTGGTTCATTAGAGTGGACTTGTACAGAGTCCTAGGTGTCATTGTTTCAACCTCCGACCTTCAAAACGCTACCCTAAAAACTAAAGTGCGTCCAATATTAGTAAATTTTTACGAAATTCAAATTCGATGCTTAGAGAGAAAGTTATGACGATTTTCCCTAGGTCACCTATTTGAGATGGAATTCTAGAGGATGCAAAAACCCTAAATTCTTCGGACCATATCTCATAAAATATGGCGAGCCAAGATCTGAAATTTTTACACGAAGTTCATTAGGATTTCATGTTGACATGGTCAATATTTCAACTTTGAACCTTCGTAGAATTTTTTTTATAGCGAAAATTCCAAGATGGTCTGTTTGCATCAAAGGAACCCTAGAATCCAAACCTCTCATGACAAATGTTATGTAACAGGATCACAAAAGAGATAAATCAACCACTTAAAAGTTAGGATTCTCTAGGGGGAAACCTCATTTACATCGAATAAATGAACAATTCTTGAATTATACAATTGATAAGACCTCCTTGGTATGGGTCAAAATATAATTAGAGCCTACATAACAATAAGAATTTAAGGGCACAACAACAACAATAATGAGTTTCTATGGGACACAACAATAACAACATGGGGATACATGGTCACAACAATAACAATAGGGGGCTATACTAACAATAAAAATAAGGAGAATTATATAGCATTATAGGGAACTAAAGTAGCCTTCCCTATTATTAGCTTCATAGATGTGTTGAGAATGACCAATTTTGGTGCAGATGATCTCCCAAATAAAAGTGTAAAATTCGAAGTAGCCTTCTGTATTATTAGCTTCTTACATGTGTTAGAATAAGAAATTTTGGTGTGCGTGATCTCCCAAATAAAGGTGTAAACTTGACATAGGAGTCCTAATAAGAAATGGTATTCCTTCCATTGCAACTATTTTTAACAATGGGCCTCAAGTGTAAATTTTGTCTCTATCTATTGGCTCTTTTGGAGAATATACACCTCCAAAGACGATGTATCCTTTAGGATAGTAAAATTGTTAACAAATATTGAGAATAAAAAGAGTCCTAAGGTTACATGTATAGTTGGTGTCGACGTATTTTTATTGTAGAGCTATAGTTGGCGTCAAAGGATTTGCATTGTACATGTATAGCTAGCCTTGAATAATTTTCATGGTTACCGGTAATTTGAGGAAACCCATGATGATGATGGTGTAGGGAGAGTTACAAATACACCCATGGAGACAAGTGATGGAATAATGGTTTAATAACCATGTACACAATAGAGATCATACTAAATTGACATTTTCTTCCGTGCATTCGCATATATGGTTTTTCTTTTATATGGGTGTCAACATCATAAAGTATGATGAAAAATCTAAGTTGGATCAAACATAGATATTATTGATTAACAAAATTGGACAAATTAGGTTTGATAAATAATTCATTTCTCAATTAAATAGGAGCTCTATAGATAATAGTCAAATAAGTATTCTAGATTGTGTGAATTTCAAGGTGGTATTCTAGAAATTGTTATTTTCAAATGTAAAAATGAATAAATTTTATGACTATTGTGCTCATGGAATCTATCTATCCCATCACTATATAATGGGACTCTAGAGATGATAGTCAAATAATTCATTTCTCAATTAAATATAACCTCTAGAGATAATAGTCAAATAAATATTCTATATTGTGTGAATTTCAAGGTAGTATTCTAGAAATTGTTATTTTCAAATGTAAAAATGAATTGAATTTGAATATTGTATTCATAGAATCTGTCTATCCCATCACTATATAATGGGACTCTATCTTAATATGAAATCTAATTTAATAAAATTTTGTTTTTCTTTGTTTTTATTACTTAATCCTATATATGAAAATCCATTAGAAGATATTACAACATAATTTCATTATATTCAACTCTGAAAAATTAAAAATAAGATAACATAAGATAAGATAATTTCACTCTCACCATCAGTCTCGTACATGATAAGATATTTCAACAATTCTATAGTGTAGTGAAATGCAATTTCAAAAGCATATATACTGACCAGCGAGTCATTTTTCTCATATTTAATTTTAAAGGCATCCAATTTGATCGTTATGCTCATATTTAATTTTAAATGCATCCAATTTGATTGGACAATTAGTTGTTAATTGAGCTCATATTTAATTTTAAAGGCATCAAATTTGATCAGGTAATTATTTATTAGTAATCACAGTGAAAAAACTGAGTATTCAGCATGGGCGTAAACCTCTATATAAAATGGGTTCTACATTATAGAATTTATTCCCTTTAATTCCAATTCTCTCATAGACCGAAACCTATAATGTTATAGTGAACAGCAATGGAGTTACTAACCATCGTCCCGTTGGCCTCCAATTCATGCCCGCACAGATCATTGACGAGTTCTACTCGTAAGCCTCAACCTTTCTGGAGAACCATGCACACTCTCAAAATCTGTGATGCCTTCCGTGAACATGAGTTTGAGGACAAAGACGGTGTACAAAGACGAACAGGCGGTTATCAGACCATCCTTTGGAACGATGATATCATACATCTTCTCGACTAGTTAATTACCATATTTCATGGATATGATTAGGAACCTACTTACCACGAATGTGCTGATAGACTTGTTGGGGAAGTAAAGGATTCAATTCACTTACACTCACTCCCCTCAGTGATCTCCTTTTGATGGTCGATAGCGTTGAATGTCTCGGGATCGATAGACATTTCAAAAATGACATAAAATCAGCACTCAATTATTTCACTAATCGTAACACTAACATCATGTTTTATATATGCATTACATGTGATTCTAATGATGAACTATTTTGATCACCAATTATTGGATTCTAATGATGAACTATTTTGATCACCAATTATTGGATGTGGGAAAGAGAGTGTTGTTACTGATCTCTAGTCAACTACCTTGGGCTTTCGAACTCTTCGACTATATGGATACCCGGTCCATTGTTTGCTGGTATATATCCACATATTTTATTACTATGATAGCTAAACTTCCATCTTAGTATCCTTCAAATATGAACTTTCGTTCTTTATTTTCTCAAATATCCTACTGCTTCTCTTTGGACATCAATGAAAAGTTTATTTTGTTTCAGACATTTTGAAACATTTCCAAGACCAAAATTGGAAGTTTGCATTCGCTCCCAATCCGACAAAGGGAAGTAGAAGAAGAGTTGTCAATCTATATCGTGCTTCTCTCATTGCCTTTCTGGGTGATAAAGTTATGGAGGAGGCTGAAATCTTCTATAAAAAATATCTAAAAGAAACTCTACAAAATATTATGGTCTGCAGTCTTTCACAAGAGGTGCTCACTATTAATATTACGTACCTGCTCATTCACACATCACACCATGTTTGGTGGTTTCAATACGTGTCTCATCACATGTTTTAGTGTTTGAATTTGCAGATAGGGGACATTCTGTAATATGGTTGGCACACGTATTTTCGAAGATTAGAAGCAAGGAACTAATAAATTAAGGAATTAAGGAATTATGGTTAGCATAATTGTGCAATTAAGAAATTAAGTTTTGTCATGTTATTATATCTAATTATATTTCTTGGTTTCCCTTCTATACCCCTTAATACAACTTCCTTTCCTTCCCAAAAAAAATTCAAGAAAAGTTCTTGAAAATTAAAATCTATCGTCCCTAAAGATTGCAACCATTGGACTCCTCATACAACATCAACACCACCCATTGCAATGGAAAGCAATGGACTATTCAATACACATCCTCCCATGCTTAGCTTGATATTATGGCACCTTCAACAGAAATTTATAGTTCCTCCATTTGCAACCACCACTTGACACTTTGGTGCTGGATATAGGAATCAATTCAATTCCTTGGCTATCTTACAATGAATAAAATTATTGGTACTACCTGAATCAATCAACACTATTACCTTTTTATTCTTGATAAATCTTTCTATCCTAAGTTTTTGAGGAGTGGTAATTCCTACCAATGCATTGAAAGATGCAATCAGATTCATTTCCTCTTTCTGAGGGGTTGTTTCCTAGTGTATATTCTCCTCCTTTTATGTTTCTTGTTCCTTTTCTTCCTCCTCTTCACAATACATGTAGAATAATTTCCTCTCAGCACACTTATGGCCTTTAGTGTGGTTTTTATCACAACTGTAACAAAGCCATTTTACTCTTTTTTCCTCCAATTTTTGTGGCATCAACCTTGTAGGTTGTGGAAGCTTAGGAGCAACAACACTTCCATTTTTATAGTTTTGAGTGGTAGACTTCCTTGTTGCCATAATTTTTCTTTCAACTTCTCTTGCCACCCTGAATGGCTTCTCAAATGAATCGGGTTCCCAAAGGTGAACCTCATGTTGGATGTTATCCTTCAAATTTCTTATGAAGAATTGAATCCTATGCTCCTCAGGAATTTCAATTATTTTGATATTCAATTTTTAGAATTCCTCAATGTGCTCCACCATTAAACCTTTTTATTTGAGATTTATCAATTAGCTAAAGAAGGTGTTTCTCTTTTTATATTCATAATGTGCTATCATTTCCTCTGTAAAAATTGATCAACTAACAAGTGGTTGAAGAGAGCAAAGTCATCGATACCATAAAAAATGATTAGGTTCAAAATATAAATTTGTGATGAGTACCTTTTGTGTGTGTTGCACATCATGGAGATCAAAATATTGCTCCATTTGTAGTATCCATGTTACCAGATCATTGCCTTCAAATTTCCTCTTATTGATATTTGGAATGTGGTGGTTCTTAAACCCAACATTCGAGTCTATAAAATCATAATTCCTATTCCTTTTGCCTTCTTCATGATTTTCATGGATTACCTTGTCACCACTGGGAATCCTTTCTTCTAACAACTTTTCCAAAGCTTCCTTTAACCACCCTATCTTGACATTCATCATCGCTTCCATGTATTCTTTTAAACCATCGGTCAAAAATCCCATGTCCCCTTTTATACCATCTATTTTAACATTCATCGTGGCTTCCAATCCATGTTTTGTTACTTTTTGTGAGAGAGAGATTTGTTCCACTCCGTCTTGTAAATTTGATATATCATGCTCATTTCTTCCTCTTCTTCATGTATCATAGAAGAGGTTTATAGTTGGTTACTGGGTGTGCCCATTTTTTTGTTTCAGGGAATTTTGGAATCAAAAAATGATATCTATGCTTCATTATGCCCCTAGAATCACTTCCAACTGATTTTTCAAACAAAAATTATGAAAAAATTAAAAAAATACACACCTTTTTCTTGCTTCTTAGGACCTTGATATTGAAATTGTTGTATCTTTGTAATTTTGGATTAGGAAGATCTGAAATTTCATCATTTAGGAGACTTATGAGTCTTATTTCCAACCCTACATGTCAGACCCACATTGGATTCTTCAAGTCTTCAAGAAAGATTTATGCCTAATTTCCCACGATGGCCTAATTATAGATTATAGACTGGTTCAGTAGAGAAAACTTGTACGGAGTGCCACATGTCACTGTTTCGACCTTCAACCTTCAAAACGTTACCAAAAAAACCAAAGTGCATCCAATATGATTCAATTTTTACGAAATTCAAATTCGATGCTCAGAGAGAAATTTATGACCCCTATTTGAGATGGAATTATCGAGCATTAAAAAACTCTAAATTCTTGGGAACATATCTTAGAAAATATAGTGAACCAAGATCTAAAAATTTTACACGAAGTTCATTAGGATTTTGTCTCAACATGGTCAATATTTCATCTCTGAATCTTCATAGAAAAAATTTTATAGCGAAAATTCCGACATGGCATGTTTGCAACATCAAAACCCTAGAATCCAAACCTCTCATGCCAATGTTATGTAACGAGATCACAAAAGAGACAAATCAACCACTTAAAAATTAGCCTCTTCGAGGGGGAAACCTCCTTTACATCGAATACATGAACAATTCTTAGATTATACAGTTGATAAGACCTCCTTTGTATATATAGGAGTTAAAGGGGTCAAAATATAATTAGAGTCTACATAACAATAATAATGTAAGGGAAAAACAATAACAATAATGAGTTTCTATCGGGCACAACAATAACAACATGGGGATACATGGGCACAATAATAACAATAGGGGGGTATACTAACAATAAAAATAAGGGGAATTACATAGAATTATAGGGACCTAAAGTAGCCTTCCCTATTATTAGCTTCTTACATGTGTTGAGAATGACCAATTTTGGTGCAGATGATCTCTCAAATAAAGGTGTAAACTTCGAAGTAGCCTTGTGTATTATTAGCTTTTTACATGTGTTAGAATAAGAAATTTTGGTGCACATGATCTCACAAATAAAGGTGTAAACTTGACGTAGGATTCCTAATAAGAAATGACATTCCTTCCATTGCAACTATTTTTTAATAATGGGTCTCAAGTGTAAATTGTGTCTCTATCTATTGGCTCTTTTGGAGAATATACACCTCCAAAGATAATGTGTCCTTTAGAATATTAAATTGTTAACCTCCAACGTGTGGTTGATAGTAAAATTGTTAGAAAATATTGAGAATAAACAGGGTCCTAAGGTTACATGTATAGTTGGCCTCGAAGTATTTTTATTGTAGAGGTATAGTTGGCCTCAAAGGATTTCAATCGTACATGTATAGCTAGTCTTGAATAATTTTTATGGTTACTGGTAATTTGAGGAAACTCATGATGATGGTGGTGTAGGGAGAGTTACAAGTACACCCATGGAGACAAGTGATGGAAGAATGGTTTAATAAACCATGCACACAATAGAGATCCTATTAAATTGACATTTCCTTCAGTGCATTTTGATATCTGGTTTTTCTTATATATTGATATCAACATCATAAAGTATGATGAAATTTCTAAGTTGGATCAAACATAGATATTATTGACTAGCAAAATTGGACAAGATAGGTTTGATAAATAATTCATTTCTCAATTAAATAGGAGCTCTAGAGATAATAGTCAAATAAATATTCTAGATTGTTTGAATTTCAAGGTAGTATTCTAGAAATTGTTATTTTCAAATGCAAAAATGAATAAATTTTTTGATTATTGTGCTCATGGAATCTATCTATCCCATCACTATATAACAGAACTCTAGAGATGTTGGAATGGGGTCCCCTAGCTGCATTTTATATATATATATATTTTGTAGTAATTAGGCTAGCGCAGGGGCTTTGGGGCTGGTCAAAGCCCCCAATGTATTGTAATGTGTCAAAGGGTAGACCTAGAGTCCGCAAACCATGGTTTGCAAACCACAAGATAGCGTAGGCTATGATGATATAAATAGATGGATAGTTTGAGTCTAAGGCTAATTAAGTAAGCAAGATTGATGCTAAGTATGAACTATGGAGATTTTTTTTGGGCGATATTGGGTAAGAACTCCTGTTGGCTGTGTGCGTGGAGATCCTCAGTCCTGCTGTGTGCAGACCTCGTTGGCTGTGTGTGTGGGTTGTGACCTAGGTTTGTAACTTTGTTTTGGATGATTAATGAATGTGGAATTTGTTGAAGTATCTTTGTGTTACCTGAATTAGCTGCGTTTACTGTTGAAGTATCTCTATTTTATCTGAATTAGCTGCGATTGCATTATTCTGTGATGATAATTACTTATGCGTATGTGGATGCGAAGGTGTTGCTAAGACATGCTTAAAAATAGTACCTTTGTTTATGTTTACATGTTGTCTATGAGGTTATAAGCTTCACTTTCTATATTGTTAAGGGTTAGGTAATAAGATTTATTATGTGTGAACCTGATAGATTTCAATAGGACTGCCTTAATTACGCGCTTTCTCCCAAGGTACAGAAACCTACTTCCAACACCTACCCATCCTACCTCGGGTGAGAACTTGGCCTGCGAAAGTAGGTCATTGCCAAAAGGGCCAGTAATATAGGGGTTTGCTGGAAAACCTTAAATCCGAACCTAGGTCAGGACCCCTTAAGCCAATAAATGGTTCCATTGTTGGGATCAGGAGCATTTTGAGAGAGAGATCAGGTAATTCCATGAGGCTGTTGGCAATCTGAGAAATTGGAGCTCGAAGTCTGGTTCGAAAAATAGATTTAGGAATTTTCCATAAAAGAGAATCGCAGCACGAAGCTAACAGCTGAAAAGTGGAAGAATAAATATATTTTCACAGATGTATATGAAATTTTCTTTGTAAATTTCATGCACGAGCTATAGGAGTGGCTAGCAAGGTTATATAATTCCAGGCGTGTTGGAAAGACGATCAGGTTACGCAGTGGAATCCGGAATCGATTCAACAATTGGAGAAGGCTGACAACACAATCACCTGGACCGTAGATCACTGGGTGGATAGTGTGCTAGGAGGATTTGTAATAGAATTCACAGTTGATTAGTTCGTATCCTACTCTGAAGCGGAGCATAGGTTCTTCAAAGGATTCAGAGGTAAGTTCTTACGAACATTTCCGTTACTGATTAAAATATTACAGTGCGAAAAAGGCATTTTTTGCAGCCACACCGAATGAATGACCTCTGACCAAGGTGAGAGTACAAAACAAAGTGATAAGTACTACAAAGTCAATCGAGAAGGGGATAGATCCGTCTACAGCCCCTTAAGGGAACCCCCTGCGCACACAGGAACTAGTCCTCCGGCTACACCATCGTCTAATCAGCATAAGGGAAAGAACTCCCCTACCCCTCTGCCACTACCGGAAGAAGATATGGCTACACACATGAAGCTACCCATCTTCAAGGGTGTGGGAGATGAAGACATGGACTGATTTTGGTTCATAGTGGAATCAATATGGACTGCACAAAATGTTGCTAGCGATGTTGTAAAAAGGGCACAGCTATCCCTCGCCTTTATAGGAAGGGCCTTGTATTGGTTCATGGGGTAAGTGGGCCAGCATGTGGATCCATCAATACAAGAAATTAAGGATGCCTTAAAACAATAGTTTCGGAAGACTAAGTCCTACGCTCAACTGGTGACTGACTTGAAAGATTTTAAATAGGGATCCACTGAGTCTATATGGGAGGCTGATTAGCGGCTAAAGAAGGTTATCAAGGATGGGGAATTTAATTATGAGGATAGATAGCACAAGGAATGGTTAATTTCCATGCTATTACCTCACCTACATGGGCCTATGGGTCAACAAGCAATTGACACAGAAGAAAAATCCTTGGAGATTGCCATGAAGCTACAAGTTGTGCCAAGAGACGATACATAGTTTGGGGTATAGCAGATCTAGGGCCAACTGGAGGAAATGCACCTCGAAATCCAGAATTTGTGAAATAAGCGAGGAAAATAAGTAATTCTAGACGTTTGGTGGATAAGATGCAGGGTGTCAAGCCATACCAAGGATCAGTGCCCTCTACTGGTAGACTACATGCAAGCTGGGGGGCCCAACCCATTGCGCCCTAAAGAGGCTGCGGGACCAAGCACCCCCACGTTATGGTGCACCGACTGCCAAGTAGCCGGACTACATGATACCAACCACTGCCCCCGTCTTGGTGCCTATGTTCCAGAGTTGAAGCAACAATGATGTTGATTCTGCTCATCTGTGGGACATGATGAACACAACTACCAGAGATATGACTTAATGATAGAAAAAGGAAACCTATACAGGGTACAGGTTTACCCTTCATCACCACTATCCCCCTCAAGATGAGGAGGCTCCCCTGCCAGAGGCTGGGGGGGGGAAAGGCGGAAGTGCAGGTCAGGGAAGAGGGAAATTGATCTGCTATAATTTTGGAGAAGTAGGGAACTTCGCAAGGGACTGTCCAAACCCTGCATGACAATCTTGCAAATATTGCAGACAACTGGATCGTGTAATCAAACATTTTCGGTACTTATAGCGAAGATGTAGGAAAAACAGCAAACACCGATGCAGAATGTACAAAGGGTTAAGGAAAAAACACATGATGAGGAACCCAGTATTAATGTCATCACGCGCAGTGGCATGGCTACTGGAGGAGCTGAGGAAAGAGCTGCGACTGAAGCCCTTATTCGAAAAGCCACTATCAAAAAGGAAAGCTTGGACCTACAGAAGGAGAAAGAAACCTTGCTAGAAGCTCGCAAATACTTTACCAAAAATGAGGCATCTACCTCCAAGGCTCAAACAAATCGAAAAGTGGATGAAGAAGTTAAACCATTCCTACAGGCATGTATGAATTTGCTACACAAACAGAAGGCAGTATAAAATCTTCAAGCATTGATAAACTGTTGCGGGGAAAAGAATGACCCTCCAACAGAAGTTAAAGATGTCCACAAAATTTACAAGCATAAGAAACACACTGATTGGGAAATGTGGCTAACTGTGCAAATTGACAATTATGAAATGGATCAGGTCAAGGTTAGATTTTGGATCCAATGCGAATGTCCTGCCAAAACAGACTTAGCATATGATGGGATAAACTAAGATGGAATGGTCTACAATACATTTGTGCATGGCTAACCAACAAAATATCATACCTTTGGGGAGACTATCAAAGATTATGGTAGATATCGCAGGAGTTAAGGTATATGCAGATTTTGAAGTAATTCAAATTGTAGAAGATGCGGACCCTTATCCTGTGCTCTTAGGACTCGACTGGGCTATAGAGATGGGAGGCATTATCAACTTGAAGAAAAGGAGCATGGTTTTTTAGAATGAGGGTAAGAGAGTAATAGTCCCTCTAGACCCGGCAGAAGGAGAGCAGTATACAGAGCCTATGCGCGAAGAAGATGACATTGATAATATCTATAAACTAACTACCCGGGACAAGGATTGGATTAAACCTATGGCTGATGGTGTGCTTTTCCGGGATAAAGACAGTGAATGCCTCTCTGATTCTGATGGGGAGATAGAAAATTGGCAGAACCATTTGTATGACGTATCTGCGCTATGGTGTCTTAGGATCACAAAAAGCTTCTGGTGTATCTCCTCAGAGGTAAGAGAGCTGCCTTACTTTGATGATTCTGGTAGTATTAAGGATTTTCTTAGAGCATTTGAAGCAGAAGTCCCAAGGGAATGGAGAATGTGGGCACTCAACCTAGCCATGCATGCGACCCCTGCATGGTGGTGGGAAACTCATAAGGGGACTTTTCAGGATTGGGAGGAATGCCGCAGGATGATGATCCTACAATTTGAACCCCCGGTTCACCTACCCATGGAGATTTTCCTCAGCCGTGGGGACCCGCACAAGCACTTGTCCGCGTGGATGGAGGTGTGGTGCGAAAGGACCTGGGACGAATGTTTCCACCTGTTTATTCATTCCTTGGGACCAATCCCCACTGCATGGTATTTGGATGCAGAGCTACATCAACGCACCCGCCACTAGGATACCATGAGGGAAGATTTTGTCGGGACATTCAAGTTGATAGGAAAAACTGAGGAATTAGACGAAGCCCTGCAAGACATAGATGCTCTAGTATTTGATGAATCATGCCTTCATGTAGAGTATGGGGAACCATATTGGGATACGCAGATCCAGTATATTGCCAATTTTTGCAATCTATCAATGGAGGAATGTGACAAAGACCCGTGAAATATCACTATCCTAGAGTCTGAGAGTGAACGAGAAGTTTTTGGGCCCCCACTACAAGTCTTCGATGTGACCAAGCCTCTTAAGTTAAGGGAATTCAACATTGGAACAGAAGAACAACCCAAGATGGATATAATACGGAGTACCAGGATCTGTTTCCAATGAAATTCATAGAAATCAAAGGTATTACGGGGGACCTAGGGGTCATGTGAATCACTTTAAAACTAGATGCATGCCCTGTCAAGCAACGAACTTACTGATTGAACCCCAAGAATAAGAAAAAATCCAAAGAAGAAATTGACAAAATTCTAGTCGCAGGTATCATCGAACCAGTAGAACAGTTAGATTGGGTAAGCTCTATGGTGGTCCAAGAAAAAAAGACTAAAGGGGAAATAAGAATCTGCATCAACCTGCATAATCTTAATGATGCTTGTGTACCTGATCCCCTCCCTACGCCATTATCTGATGAAATCCTTGACAGTGTGGGAAGGCAGGAAGCATACTTGTTCACTGACGGGTTTTCAGGCTACCATCAAATCAGGATCACACCTGAAGATCACAAAAAAACTACTTTCACCACAGAATGGGGATCCTTCTAGTACATCGTCATGCCCTTTAGGCTCAAAAATTCCCCTGCCATCTTTTCACGAGTCATGGTCGCAGTATTCAAGGAGTTCATTCACAAGCTCCTAGAATTATAGTTTGATGATAGACAATATTTGGATTGGTAAAGAAGCACGTCTCGAACCTGCGCATGATGTTGGATGCCTATAGAAAGCACCAGATTTCCCTAAATATTAAGAAGTGCATATTCTGTGTAACTTTCAGGATCTTGTTAGGAAACATAGTCTGTCAGCAAGGATTGATGGTTGACCCCGCTAAGGTTGTAGTTATCATAAATTTAGAAGTCCCCATAATTGGAGAAGCATTTGGAAGACTCCCCTGAATTAAGTTTAACGATCATGACCTTGCTAACCTGGAGGCCTTCCCAAAATTGGCACCTAAGCTATATATCAAAAGAGTACTGGAGGACAATATGATAAAAGTAGTACCGGTGCCATGGGCGCGCAGGTTAGAATGTTTAGGATTAATAAACTTGCTGTGGATACCTCACTTTGGCAGATACAATATCACCGGCTTAGTTGTGTGACAATTGCTAGCCTTGATCCATGACGACAACTTGTGGATCCAAGACCGCATTCCCATTGATGCCACCCTAATTCACCGCATTACTGGTCTCCCCATGGAGGGGCCGAATCCCATGGAGCGTGTCGGTAAGAAGTATGAGCAACAGATCACCGACAAGGTGCGAGAAGACTACCATGTCGAGCGAAACACAAGAGGGTTCCTGATCGGAACTATTGCGGACCCTGGAGTGTGCATGGGTACCCTGTTGCTGGCATGTAAAATGATGCACAAATGCCAGGGTACAACTGTTCCCACCTATGTAATTCAGCTTGTTGGCCATTGTGAAAAGGGGGTCTGCTTTAACTGGTCGCAGTTCCTCTGCACCGAGTTTCTGGAAAACATGTGCGAGGCCCAAGACAACGAGAAGGCATTTTTTTACTCTTGGCTACTGCTCCTAATTTCATTGGTCTCATGGGAAGCCCCTGAAGGATTGGACCTCCCTGAGCTTGAACCGAGCATGTGTGAAGGGGCGTCATACGCCAACTTGTGGGATTCAAAGGATGAGAAGCATATTGAGGAAAAAAAAGTATTTTGGGTTTTGTTTGAGGGCGCACTCACAGCAGCAATTCACTCCTAGCCACACCTATCGCCGACTATCTATGAAAAGTATAAGTGCATCGCGGCATTCCAGTTTATGATGCACAATGTGCAGATTTGGGGTCGTAAGGATCCAGTTTGGATGTTGTTGCCTTACATGGTCACCGCTGAGGAAATCGATCGGTTCATCGCCACTTTGCCGCCGCAATGGAAATTGGGATTCAAATCGGTAATGACTGACACCGCTGGTACTACCAAGAACTCAAAAGGCTGTGGCCCAAAAGGCTCCACCAAGATGGAGGTTCCCCTAGATGTGGTGCAGGGCATGGAGCAGGAGTCACGGCGAGACATGGAGATTGAGGGCTTGGATGCATAGGGTGCTGGTTCCCCGTGTGTCATAAAACAGACAACCGAACTTCTCAAGGGCCGGCGAATGAAACGACGGGCTACGAGGCCTGGTAGGGAGATTGAGGTTACTTTAACCGAGGAAGATTTGGAGAAAATTGTAGATGTGGTCACCCTTTCTTTGGAGGATAGGTGGCTTGCCTTGGAAGAACAACAGAAGACCGCGGTCGCTGCATCAGTCTGAGCTCCAAGCTCTTTAGCTCAAATTCGATACCCTGCAAATGAGCTTGGCCCAAGTGAGGCTACCTCAAGTGAACAAAAATGAGTTGATCTCCACAACCAAGATCTACCTCTACCCCCTGCTAGGCGCAACAATCACTCTGAGTCCTCCCAGCTTATGTGCATAAGTCTAGGCCTATGCGGAAGTACATCTAGACTTGGCCCGACTTCAAGGCGAGCTGTTGCAGGCTCTCCACACATCCCTCTTTGAGGAAATCCAATACATAGACCGATGGTTGCAGCAGCAGCTAAGTACAGCCAAGCATACCATTATAGAAAACTGAGGCATCCCAGCCTCCAGGCACAAGCCGTGTGTATCCTTGCTGCCGCACAGCAGACCGAGTTGGAATGTCTGATCAACAGAGTCTACGTAGATGTGACCGAAGACATTCTGGCCTCTGCCACCCCCCAGGCCAATATTGAGGGACTTGTCGCAGCCCTGAAAGATTTTCAGACCAAGATCCAGAGCATTAAGGCAGAGATAGAGCAGTAGATTGCTGCATTGCAAGCTAAGTTCCAGCTAAAAACCCCTCCTGAGGTATGCGCCCAGAGAGCTACGTTGGTCACAGAACCTACAAACACCATTACAACACAAATTGCTCAGGGCACCAAATTGCTTGAGACAACTATGCAGCTATGGTCTATGGTGCAGTGCGACCCTCTTCTGCATGAGTTTACCCAAGAACTGCGCCAGAAAAAAGAATAATTCGAGCAAATGGAGGCTACAATGCCCACTCTAATCCCAATCCAATGCCTGGCACATCTGTGAGCTAGCCATGCACTCATAGATGACCTGGAGGGGCATCACCACAAGAAGAAGGTTCTGAGTGACCACCTCAAGCCATGGGTCGATGAAGCCCTCAAGATATCTCAGGACTTGGATGTCGCAGTCAAACAGTTAAATAAGACCATAGAGAGTGTCACCGCTGCCACAGAAGGCCCAACTTCGCAAAAGTTGGTGGACATTGTGCAGAACGCTGCCACGCAGAGCGAAGGAGTGTTGTCCCCTCTATTTGATGCAATCAAGCAGCTCCAAGTGAAGATGCAAACACCACGGCCATTGTGACTCGGGATGAGTCACAAGATTGTGTTAGGGGCCTGTTGGAACGGGGTCCCCTAGCTGCGTTTTTTATATATATTTTGTAGTAATTAGGCCAGCGCAGGGGCTTTGGTTCGGGTCAAAGCTCCCAATGTATTGTAATGGGTCAAAGGGTAGACCTAGAGTCCGCAAAATATGGTTTACTGACCACAGGATAGCGTAGGCTATGATGATATAAATAGATGGATAGTTTGAGTCTAAGGCTAAGTAAGTAAGTAAGATTTATGCTAAGTTTGAACTATTGAGATTTGTTTTGGGCGGTATTAGGTAAGGACTCCTGCTCGCTGTGTGCGTGGAGATCGTCAGTCCTGTTGTGTGCGGACACAGCTAGCTGTGTGCGCGGGTTGTGACTTGGGTTTGTAACTAGATTTTGGATGATTAATGACTATGGAATCTGTTGAAGTATCTCTCTGTTACCTGAATTAGCTATGTTTATTGTTGAAGTATCTCTGTGTTATCTGAATTAGCTACGATTGTGTTATTCTATGATGATAATTACTGATGCACTTGCTAAGACCTGTTTAATTATAGTAACTTTGTTTATGTTTACATGCTGTCTATGAGGTTATAAGATTCTCTTTCTATATTGTTAAGGTTTCGGTAATAATATTGCTTCTATGCGAACCTAATAGATTTCAACATGACTGCCTTAATTACTCGATTTCTCACAGGGTGCGGAACCCTAGTTCCAACACCTATCCATACTACTTCGGGTGAGACCTTAGGCTGCGAAAGTAGGTCATTACTGAAAGGGCCAGTAGTATAGAGGTTTGTTGGAAAACCTTAAATCTGAACCTGGGTCAGCACCCCTTAAGCCAACAAGAGATAATAGTCAAATAATTCATTTCTCAGTAGATAAATGTCTTTCGGATTAATCACATCCTAATGATGTGATTAATCCGAAAGACATTTATCTACATTATGGATCACAAAGTTCTTAGATCTAAAAATTCATTTCTCAATTAAATAGAAGCTCTAGAGATAATAGTCAAATACATATTCTAGATTGTGTGAATTTCAAGGTAGTATTCTAGAAATTGTTATTTTCAAATGTAAAAATGAATAAATTTTATGACTATTGTGCTCATGGAATCTATCTATCCCATCACTATATAATGGGACTCTAGAGATGATAGTCCAATAATTCATTTCTCAATTAAATAGAAGCTCGAGAGATAATAGTCAAATAAATATAATATATTGGTTGACTTTCAAGGTAGTATTCTAGAAATTGTTATTTTCAAATGTAAAAATGAATTGAATTTGAATATTGTGTTCATGGAATCTATCTATCCCATCACTATATAATGGGACTCTATCTTAATATGAAATCTGATTTAATAAAATATTATATATATATATATATATATATATATATATATATATATATATATATATATATATATATTATTTTTATTTTTTTTAATTACTTAATCCTATATATGAAAATCCATTAGAAGATATTACAACATAATTTCATTATCTTCAACTTTAAAATATAAAAAAATAAGATAAGATAAGATAATTTCACTTTCGCCATGAGTCTTGTACATGATAAGATATTTCAACAATTCTATAGTGTAGTGAAATGCAATTTCAAAAGCATATATACTGACCAGCGAGTCATTGTGCTCATATTTAATTTTAAAGGCATCCAATTTGATCGTTGTGCTCATATTTAATCTTTAAGGCATCCAATTTGATCAGACGATTAGTTGTTAATTGAGCTCATATTTAATTTGAAAGGCATCAAATTTTATCGAACGATTAGTTGTTAATTGATCTGATTAGGTGATTATTTATCAAGTAATCACAGTGAAAAAACTGAGTATCCAGCGTGGGCGTAAACCTCTATATAAAATGGGTTCTACAGTATAGATTTTATTCCCTTTAATTCCAATTCTCTCATAGTTTGAAACCTATAATATTATAGTGAAAAGAAATGGAGTTACTAAACATCATCACGTTGGATTTCAATTCATGCTCGCACAGATCGTTGACAATTTCTGCTCGTAAACCTCGACCTTTCTGGAGAACCATGCACACTTTCATAATGACTAGGAAACATAAATTTGTGATGCCTTCCATGAACATGAGTTTGGCGACTGTTGTATCGGGTGATGGTGTACACGGTTATCAGCCCGTCCTCTGGAACGATGATATCATACATCTTCTATCAACGCTTATGGGGTAATTCTCTTTACGTTTATTTCTTCTTCTACATAATCCTCCTCCGTCATTTAGATCATATTCTGTAATTTTATCAACCAGTTAATTACCATATTTCATGGATATGATTAGGAACCTACTTACCACGAACGTGATGGTAGACTTTTTGTGGAAGTCAAGGAGATATTCAATTCACTTACACTCACTCCCCTTAGTGATCTCCTTCAACGCCTTTCGATGTCCGATAGCGTTGAATGTCTGGGGATCGATAGACATTTCAAAAATGACATAAAATCAACGCTCAATTATGTTTACAGGTCACTAAACATAAGACTAACATCATAATCTGTTATTTTTTATATATGCATTACATGTGATTCTAATGATGAAATATTTTAATCACCAATTATTGGAGCGAAAAAGGTATTGGATGTGGGTGAGAGAGTGTTGTTACTGATCTCAACTCAACTACCTTGGGCTTTCGAACTCTTCGACTACATGGATACGTGGTGTTTTCCGGTATATATCCACATATTTTATTACTATGATAGCTAAACTTCCACCTAAGTATCATTCAAATATGAAATTTCGTTCTTTATTTTCTCAAATATCCTATTGCTTCTCTTTAGACGTTAATGAAAAGTTTAATTTTGTTTCACACATTTTGAAACATTTCCAAGACCAAAATGGGAAGTTTGCATGCTCTCCCAATCCGACAGAGGGAGATAGAAGAAGAGTTGTCAATCTATATTGTGCTTCTCTCATTGCCTTTCCTGGTGATAAAGTTATGGAGGAGGCTGAAATATTCTCAGAAAAATATCTGAAAGAAACTCTGCAAAAGATTCTGGTCTGCAGTCTTTCACGAGAGGTGATCACTATTAATATTACGTACCTGCTCATTCACACATCACACCATGTTTGGTGGTTTCAATATGTGTCTCATCACATGTTTTAGTGTTTGAATTTGCAGATAGGGGATGTTCTGGAATATGGTTGGCACACGTATTTTCCACGATTAGAAACAAGGAATTAAGAAATTTAGGAATTATGGTTGGCATAACTGTGCAACTAAGAAATTAAGTTTTGTCATTCCATTACATCTAATTATCTTTCCTGGTTTCCCTTTTATACTCCTTGATTCAACTTCGTTTCCTTCCCAAAAAAAATTCAAGAAAAGTTCTTGAAAATTAAAAGCTATCATCCCCAAATATTGCAACCATTGGGCTCCTAGTACAACATCAACACCATCCATCGGAATGGAAAGCAATGGACTATTCAATACATATTCTCCCATGCTTAGCTTGATATTATGGCACCTTCGAGAGCAATTTATAGTTCCTTCATTTGCAAACACCACTTGACACTTTGGTGCTAGATATAGGAAGCAATTCAATTCCTTGGCTATCTTACAATGAATAAAATTATGAGTACTACCTGAATCAATCAACACTATTACGTTTTAATTCTTGGTATATCCTTCTATCTTAATTTTTTGAGGAGTGGTAATTCCTACCCATGCATTGAAAGATACAATGAGATTCATTTCCTCTTTTTGAGGGGTTGGTTTCTAGTGTCTATTCTCCTCTTTTGATGTTTCTTGTTCCCTTTCTTCATCCTCTTCACAATATATGTAGAATAATTTCTTCTCAGCACACTTATGACCTTTAGTGTGTTTTTTTATCACAACTGTAACAAAGCCATTTTACTCTTTTTTCCTTCAATTTTTGTGGCATCAACCTTGAATGTTGTGGAAGATTAGGAGCAACAACACTTCCATTTTTATAGTTGTGAGTGGTAGACTTCCTTGTTGCCATAATTTTGCTTTCAACTTCTCTTGCAACCCTGAATGCCTTCTCCAATGAATCAGGTTCCCAAAGGAGAACTTCATGTTGGATGATATCCTTCAAATTTCCTATGAAGACTTGAATCCTATGCTCCTTAGGAATTTCAATTATTTTGATATTCAATTTTTAGAATTCCTCAATGTGCTCCACTATTAAACCCTTTTATTTGAGATTTATCAATTGGCTAAAGAAGGTGTTTCTCTTTTTATATTCATAATGTGCTATCGTTTCCTTTGTAAAAATTGATCAACTGACAAGTGGTTGAAAAGAGAAAATTCATCGATACCATAAAAAATGATTAGGTTCAAAATATAAAGTTGTGATGAGTACCTTTTGTGAGTGTTGCACATCATGGAGATCAAAATATTGCTCCATTTGTAGTATCCATGTTACCAGATCATTGCCATCAAAATTCCTCATATTGATCTTTGGAATGTGGTGGTTCTTAAACCCAACATTGGAGTCTATAAAATCATAATTCCTATTCCTTTTGTCTTCATTGTGATTTTCATGGATTGCTTTGTCATCACTGGGAATCCTTTCTTCTAACAACTTTTACAAAGCTTCCTTTAATCGCCCTATCTTGACATTCATCATTGCTTCCATGTATTCTTTTAAACCATTAGTCAAAAATCCCATGTCCCCTTTTATACCATCTATCTTAACATTCATCGTGGCTTCCAATCCATTTTTTGTTACTTTTTGCGAGAGAGAGATTTTTTTCACTCTGTCTCCTAAATTTGATATATCATGCTCATTTCTTCCTCTTCTTCATGTATCATAGAAGAGGTTTATAGTTGGTTACTAGGTGTGCCCATTTTTTTGTTTCAAGGAATTTTGGAATCAAACAATGATATCTATGCTTCACTATGCCCCTGGACTCACTTCAAATTGATTTTTCAAACAAAAGTTATGAAACATTTAAAAAAATACACACCTTTTTCTTGCTTCTTAGGACCTCCATATTGAAATTGTTGTATCTTTGTAATTTTGGATCACAAAGATCTGAATTTTTTTCATTTAGGAGACCTATGAGTCTTATCTCCAACCCCACATTTCAGACCCACATTGGATTCTTCAAGTCTTCAAGAAAGAGTTATCCCTAATTTCCCACGATGGCCTAATTATAGATTATAGACTGGTTCAGTAGAGCAGACTTGTACAGAGTGCCACATGTCAATGTTTCAACCTTCGGCCTTCAAAACGTTACTGAAAAAACTTAAGTGCATCCAATATGAGTCAATTTTTACGAAATTCAAATTCGATGCTGAGAGAGAAATTTATGACACCTATTTGAGATGGAATTCTTGAGCATTCAAAACCCTAAATTCATGGGACCATATCTTAGAAAATATAGTGAACCAAGATCTAAAAAATTTACACGAAGTTCATTAGGATTTCGTCTCGACATGGTCAATATTTCATCTCTCAACCTTCGCAGAAAATGTTTTATAGCGAAAATTCCAAGATGGCATGTTTGCAGCAACAAAACCTTAGAATCCAAACCTCTCATGCCAAATGTTATGTAACGAGATCACAAAAGAGATAAATCAACCACTTAAAAATTAGCCTCTTCGAGGGGGAAACCTCTTTTACATCGAATACATGAAAAATTCTTGGATTATACAATTGATAAGACATCCTTTGTATATATAGGAGTTTAAGGGGTCACAATATAATTAGAGCCTACATAACAATAATAATGTAAGGGCACAACAATAACAATAATGAGTTTCTATGGGGCACAACAATAACAACATGGGGATACATGGGCACAACAATAACAATAGGGGGGTATACTAACGATAACAATAAGGGGAATTACATATAATTATAGGGACCTAAAGTAGCCTTCCCTATTATTAGCTTCTTACATATGTTGAGAATGACCAATTTTTGTGCAGATGTTCTCCCAAATAAAGGTGTAAACTTTGAAGTAGCCTTGTGTATTATTTTCTTCTTACATGTGTTAGAATAAGAAATTTTGGTGCACATGATCTCGCAAATAAAGGTGTAAACTTGACGTAGGAGTCCTAATAAGAAATGGCATTCCTTCCATTGCAACTATTTTTTAACAATGGGTCTCGAGTGTAAATTGTGTCTCCATCTATTGGCTCTTTTGGAGAATATACACCTCCAAAGACGGTGTGTCCTCTAGAATATTACATTGTTAACCTCCAACGTGTGGTTGATAGTAAAATTGTTATCAAATATTGAGAATAAAAAGGGTCCTAAGGTTACATGTATAGTTGGCCTCGAAGTATTTTTATTGTAGAGGTATAGTTGGCCTCAAAGGATTTCAATTGTACATGTATAGCTAGCCTTGAATAATTTTAATGGTTATTGGTAATTTGAGGAAACTCATGATTATGATGGTGTAGGGAGAGTTACAAGTACACCCATGGAGACAAGTGATGGAAGAATGGTTTAATAAACCATGCACGAAATAGAGATCCTACTAAATTGGCATTTGCTTCAATGCATTCCCATATATGGTTTTTCTTATATATTGATGTCAACAACATAAAGTATGATGAAAATGCTAAGTTGGATCAAACATAGATATTATTGATTAAAAAATTGGACAAGTTAGGTGTGATAAATAATTCATTTCTCAATTAAATAGGAGCTCTAGAGATACTAGTCAAATAAATATTCTAGATTGTGTGAATTTCAAGGTAGTATTCTAGAAGTTGTTATTTTCAAATATAAAAATGAATAAATTTTCTGAGTATTGTGCTCATGGAATCTATCTATCCCATCACTATATAACAAGACTCTAGAGATAATAGTCAAATAATTCATTTCTCAGTAGATAAATGTCTTTCAGATTAATCACATCCTAATAATGTGATCAATCAGAAAGACATTTATCTACATTATGGATCACAAAAGTCTTAGATCTAACAATTCATTTCTCAATTAAATAAAAGCTCTAGAAATAATAGTCAAATAAATATTTTTGATTGTGTGAATTTCAGGATAGTATTCTAGAAATTGTTATTTTCAAATGTAAAAATAATAAATTTTCAAATGTAAAAATGAATTGAAGCTGAGTATTGTGCTCATGGAATCTATCTATCCCATCACTATATAATGGGACTCTATCTTAATATGAAATCTGATTTAATAAATTATTGTTCTCTTGTTTTTATTACTTAATCCTATATATGAAAATCCGTTGGAAAATATTTGTCACTTTGGCCATCAGTCTCGTACATGAATAAGATATTTCAACGATTCTATAGTGTAGTGAAATGCAATTTGAAAAGCATATATACTGACAAGGCATCCAATTTGATCGGACGATTAGTTGTTAATTGAGCTGATTAGGTGATTATTTATCAAGCAATCACAGTGAAATTTTTAGAGATAAACCTCCAGCGTGGGCGTAAACCTCTATATAAACGGGGTTATAGCGAGCAGCAATGGAGTTACTATCCATCGTCCCCTTCTCGTTGGCTTCCAATTCATGCCCGCACAGATCGTTGATGAGTTCTGCTCATAAGCCTCAACCTTTCTGGAGAACCATTCGTTGATGAGTTCTGCAGAACCATTTTTTTTTCAGAGGAAAAAAATACGCTGATTTATATTAGAATATAAAGCAATACATAAACATTATGTTCTCATCTGTGATAATAGTGAGATTCCATACATAATAACCCATTTGCATGAACTCATTAATAGGGAAAATGAGCCATATAAGTGAGTCAGCATTCATATCTGGAAGCAATGTTCCATCCCATGATTATATTAGCGCCTAGTGTTCATTGAGCAGCTCTCCATAATATATCAAATTACAGTAAGTGGCGTTCATTACTATTAATAATTCATACCTATTACCATCATAGCAGAAGGACCAGCATTGAATAATATAGCAATCTCTGACAGTTCATCTCAACTAGTCCAGATCACTCCATCTACAGAAAAGAAATATAGTCCTTGATCTGGATATTGTCTGTCGCCTGTAAATGTAAAATGAGAAAATAAATTAGACAGATTAGTGCCTAATTCCCCATCACGCTTGCTTGTCATAATCCGGCTTGCTTGAAGCTGTTTACAGGCTCGCTTGTTGTAGTCCTTGTTTATGATGTGTGAGACTTAAGGAAGATACAGCCGATTGCATTATAAGAACAAGTCTTCCTGTTTTGATGTGCCGCCCATTGCCATTCATATGCACTAATGTGCAGGTGGTAGGCATTCATTGAGACACCGGTCCCTGTAGCATTCAAAATTGGTAATATATACCTGTGTGATTCCAAAATCCCCGTGAACTCTTTATTACCTATATAAAGTATAGAAACAGAAAGGGATAATATGTCAAAATAAACTATGGGATGGGGATCGAATATGCCCCAATCAGCCGGCCCTCCTTTAGATGTGATACCTCCATATTGCCAAATCCAGCCCTCAGTCCCCTCTTAGATAATTTATCTGCCCTGGTATTGCTTTCACGGTATATATGGTTGATGGGCGGGCAGCCTGATCTCTGCCATAAACTCTGTGTCCTCTCCACCCAATCCTGTAGATGCGGAGACATCATGTGATTCTTGTTGGTGATCCAGTTTATGATGAGCAGTGAATCACCATATATGCTTATACCCTGTATTTGCAAATCTTGAGCAATATGAAGACCCCCCCACAATGCCATAATCTCCGCCTTATTATTAGTCCCAGTACCCCCACACCACCACATATTATAACGCTCTGAATCAGATAATTTGATCCATGCCCCACACCCAGTCATACCATCCACATATGCCCCATCAAAATATAAAGTCGGGATACTAATCTGGTGGGGACGAATTCGAGCAGAATAATCCGGAAGACGAGGCGTAGTAATGGGGCAATCATCCATCCAGTCCTTAATCACTGAATATATCTGTTGTAAATGGAAAGGCCTGTCTTCAAATATAATCCGGTTCCTGGCCAGCCAAATCTCCCATGTGAGATAGAATGGAAGCGATCGATATTTGCAGTTGATCTTGTCCCATTCCTGTGCAGCAGACATAAAATCAGTTGGCCTCCATGCCGTGTCAATATAGTGATCCCCAAATAGCCGCCAAAGACTAATAGTAATAGGGCATGTAAAAAAGAGGTGTGTGGATGTTTCCTGCTCCTTGCAGCATAAAACACAGATGCTGGGACCCATGAATCCTCTCTTTATTAAATTCTCCCAGGTCAGTGTCTTTCCTTTCCATATCAACCAGCAAAAAATAATGATCTTCGTGGGGATATTTCGTTGCCAAAATGGGAAAAACATTGTGGTGGCAGGATTCTGTAGAGTATATGTGACATTGTACCGGTATGCATCTTTGATGACAATCATATCATTCAACATCGGGCCATTCCATATCATGTTGTCACCACCATTGGCATAGAAAAATCCTGCGCATCGCAGTTGATCCCTGAATACTTCCCACTCCTGCGCCAAATCATCAGCAAATCCAAAATGATTGGCATCCTTGAAAATCGGAGCATCATTTGACCACTGGTATATAATTTGAGAGTAATACATGATTCCCCTTTGTGTCAATGCGTGCAGAAGTCTATGTGAAGGACGGCATTGAATCGGCAATAGTTGAATGTTTGTCACCCCTATTGGTATGCTGCTTCCCACCCTAAATTGCCATACCAGACGAGTTGCCATCTGTGCCATTATCATTTTAAAACTATGCCAGATGCAGGATAATTTTCGAGGAGGAAGATAATTGCCACATGAGATTTGAAGTAGAATATCACCTTGATAATATTTAGATCTGTTAATCTCATACCATATGCTCTGTCTTTTTATAGCCCTCCAAAAAGACTTCATTAGGAGCGCCTTGTTGAATTCATGGGCGTCTAAAATGCCCCATCCATCCATATCTTTTGGTTTGCAGATGACCGATAATTTGCATAATACAAATTTCTTGTTGTTTTCTGACCCGCCCCACAGAAAATGTGTAATAATACCATTTATCTTGCCAATGATCCCCGCAGGAATAAGAAGAAGATGTCCCCAGTACACCAGCATCTGTGTCAGCACAGATTGAATCATGATGAGTCGACCACCCTTTGTCAACCACCGGTGTGACCATGTGTGAATCTTATCCCTGAATCTGTCCATTATCCAATTCCAGTCATTATTCCTGTACCCAGATGGTTTAATGTAATAGCCCAGATATTTGAATCCCTCAGTAGCCAGTCGAATCTCCACACCTAGAAATTCAGCAATAAACCTGATCTCCTGAATGTTCCCATGTTCATATATGAGAAAGGATTTGTTGCAGTTTATGGCCAAACCTGTAGCTACATGAAAACGATTAAAGCAGATATGGATAAAAAACCAGTGATTTCTAATCAACTGTCCAAATATAAGTAAATCATCAACGAATAGTGAATGTGATGTAGAGACAGAATTTGAAAATGTGTAGCCCTTGATGAAGCCCTTCTCTTCAGATGATTGCATGATCCGGCTGAAACCATCCATGACCAGGATGAATAAAAGTGGTGACAGAGCACAACCCTGTCTCAACCCCCTACCCGCCTTAAAAAATTTTGTGGGCTTGCCATTTATCAAGACTGCGTAGCTAATGTTGGAGACACAGGACATCACCCATCGGATGATACGCACAGGAAGACCAACCTTGAGTAGAAGTATCCTGATAAATGACCAGTCGATCATGTCATATGCCTTATGAAGGTCAACCTTCATAATCAATGCTTCCTTATTCCCCGAGTGCATGGAATGCATCACCTCTTGTGCTATAGCTATGGCATCATGTATAGATCGATTCTTCAGAAATCCATATTGCGCAGCAGAGATATGTTTAGATAATACTGTCTTGATTCTATTTGCAATGATCTTCGAGGTGATCTTATATATTAGATTACATAAAGCAATTGGCCTAAACTCTGTGAAGGATTGAGGGTCGGCAACCTTTGGAATCAACGCGATGAATGTAGAATTCAAGTTTGCAGGCATTATTCCTTGGACACGGAATAACTCCATCATGTCCGTCAGTTCTTTGCCTAGCATATCAAAGAAAAATATGAAAAATTCTGCATTCCATCCGTCCGGACCCGGACATTTGTCCTTGTTAAATGATTTCAGAACCATCAATACTTCATTCGGGCTTATTACTTCATCAATCACTGATATATCCTCATTGTCAAAGAATCTACAGCAATGATCCAGAACCCAAGCCTGGTGATCTGCTAATATCATGGTATTCGCCCTATAAAACATAGAAAAATGCGAATAAGCTTCGTATTGTATCTCAGAATTGGAAATTGCAAAGCTACCATCGACCTTTTTTATGCGCCATATGGCGTTCCTGTTCCGCCTTGCACTTGCAGATTTATGAAAAAATCTTGTGTTATGATCACCCTCTTTGAGCCATGTGATCCTGCTCCTAAGTTTCCATGTCACCTCCTCAATCCGCATTATTGCCTTTCTTCTGTCACCCAGCTCCTTCAATAAGTTAGTGACCGATACATCCGGAATTCTGGTCGATATGGAATGATATAAATCATCCATCTGTTTAGTAATTCCTTTCAATTCTTCCTTAAGTGCCACCTTCTTTCGAATCTCCCAGGCCTTCGTGGCATTCTTAATCATTTGAAGTTTATAATGGAATAGATCCCATTCCTTGAGACCCGGATCATCAACCGGTTGCGACCACAGATCAGATACCAAACCTGTGTATACCTCGTCCTCGAGCCAAACCCTGTTGAATTTAAATGGGTGGCCACAACCGAAATCACTGCTTCTCCATGATAGTCTGATCGGCATGTGGTCAGAAATCTCAGATACAATAATATCAGATCGCGGCATACCCCATCTGTCAATGAGATCACTGTGTATTAGCGCCCTATCTAGTCTCTTTCCTATGAATTCCTCATCTGCCCTCCTATTTGTCCACGTTTTCGTTCTGACGCTGGACTTTGTATGATTGATCATGTCATCCTCTTAAATAAAATAAAGTACCCCTTTAGTGGATGAAAAAATACCCCTTCCACTTGACTTGAGATAAAAAGA
Source organism: Pinus albicaulis (assembly GCA_034641835.2). Taxonomy (NCBI): domain Eukaryota; kingdom Viridiplantae; phylum Streptophyta; class Pinopsida; order Pinales; family Pinaceae; genus Pinus; species Pinus albicaulis. The sequence goes on along the minus strand of JAXQQM020090390.1, from coordinate 42,570 downwards.
CAAGCCCACAACAGAGGAATTTAATACGCCGAATTGTCCGTTTTCAAATACGAGTTTGGAGTTCGCCTGCTTCTATATAAGGCAGGCTCTTCCATTGTATTTCTTATCTACTGCTTACCGACTTTGCCCTAGTCCAGTTGTAGGTATGGTTTTAGGTTTGGTGTAACATAGATTGCGGCTTTCTAATCAATTATTTGCTCGTATTCATGCACACTAACTTATCAATGACCATGTTATGCACCTTTTCAGTTGAATTGAAAACATTTTTTTCTAGGAGTTCCCATCCAGTATCAGTAAGCCAACAAGATAGGCAATTCCCAACCACCAGGGCAGGACGTTAGCGGTAGCAACAACATGGACGCACGGAAACAGCAGCGGCACAAGAACGTCATCGGCCCCAGCAGCCACATCTACGGCACTCCCGTCATCGGCAACAACAAGAAGAGCAACAATGGCAAGAGAAACAACTATGCTTGATCCTCCGAAAAAGAAGAAGCTTGAAATGCCAAAGATCTAATGCTATGAATGTAATGAATATGAGAATGTAAAAATAAATTGTCCTAAATTCAAGAAAGACAACCAGAAGAGAAAAGAAAGAAATGAATCCTATATCATCCAAGAATTAGAAGAACCTGAAAATAAGAAGTCAAAGAAAGAAGTGATAGACCTCTATTATTAAAAGGTCTCTCACTCACCTAGCTTGTTGTTCAAGTGCATAAAATGAAGCATCACAAGTATGATAGGATGCTTTGTAGCAAAGACAGAAATGACATCATCATAGTGGCATGGAAGGTAAATGAAAATAAAAGTCTATATGGTTGAAACAATCATCATGAAAAGGAAGTAGCTCATAGCATCTTGATTGGAAGCATATAAGGACAATCAAAGTACAAATCTATATGGTTGGACAAATGCTATTTAGCAATATATAAGTAAAAACATCATAATTTGTCATCATTATTAGAGAGGAGAATTTGTAAAATAAGGTAATGTATACGATCGGCAAAATAATTTAATACTCCAATATATGCGACTACCAACACACTACCACTTTTCTTATGCTATTATTACTCCCTCCCCCCAACTCTCTGTTACGCACCTCCTTGCTTGAACCTTGCAGGTAATCCATCTCCGATGTTTAATCGCATAACAGGAAAATCTTGTTGCCCCAATAACAAGTTTTCATGCCCACAATCCTAAATGCAACAAGATAAATCTTATCCAATTCTTTCTTTAAATACATCATTTTTCCCCTTTGCTCTACACTGAACATCCTTTCTTATTATTCAAGAATGGTTGTATCATGGCTCTTTGGATTTGCATAGCTCAAAGCCTTTAGTCAACATTTTTGCACTCTCCCCAAAGACCAGGTTTCTTCCTGCATGAACTACCTCGAGCTAATCCTCTTGATTGTGTCCTTCTCTTAGTGGTTCATTCTGCTTGTATATCTAAAGTAGCACCTCGCCACTATATCGAATTCATACTAAGACGTTCCACGGAGTTACCATTTTTTAGCTTGGGTGATAGCTACATTGAGGAATTATTATCCTATGACGCTTCTCTGTCTTCACGTAGGGAATTCCTCACATGGTGGCATAGGCACTCCTGCAACTCTTATCTGATAGAATCCTGGTGCCACCTTACAGCAGTCTTGCACCTCAACTTCCACACACCAACTATTCTAGGGTGCTCATGAACTCTCTCAACAACTCCTCAAGATTACTCATGGGTAGTCGAGGCATTTGGTTATTGACAGGGGTTTGCGACCATCATTTCCAAGCTCCCTGTGGGGGGAATGGAGGCTCGTGCACAACAAAGGCTAAAGCCTATGGAAGTACGACAACAAGACATAATCGACCCCAAAACATTTGCTTCATCTTTCACATATTGTTCCCTATCAGGACAGTGTTTTGTAAACAAAGGTCTTGATGTACGCATTGACCAACTCTATCAAATAGAGCGTCTCTGTTATAAATTTGTACATTCATACACAAGGTCTCAGAATTCAATTCTTCTAACTAGTCTTTTTTTTCAATATGAATAGATCGTTGAGGTCCTTATCTTCATTTATTGAATATTTGTGATATCCTTAAGCATTTAAGAAAAAAAATTATGCAAGTCTTCTTTAGTCTGAACTTCAGACACTGTGTAATTACTATTGTTTACTATATCAACTTATTTACTTTTTCATACAAGCATAGTAAACCTATATCCATGCATAATCATAACCACGAAAAATATACAAACTGGGAAAATATCGGTTCACAGTTGCATCACAGATATATTCAAAAGAACACATATTACAATTGTTATTTATCCATATCAATTACAATGACAATGCAACATAACCCATTAACTAGAAATACTAATCATACTTTCTTGTCACTCAAATACTACTGCATGCTTGCTCTTGCAATCACTCTATAAATTGTGTTCCCTTTTGCTCCTTGTATTATCTCAAATAAGCATGGGCCTCGATATTTTCCTCATGCCATTGAATTTAGGAATCATCTCCTTTACCTCATGGACCACTCATCGTTTAATGCCTATCGTCAAAATCAGGTCTTTTATTTGCAGAATGAATTGTATCATGCCTACCAATAATTTTGCATTCCTAGCTCAACAATCCATGTCCTCAGACTAAGTGTCATTTTTTTGTGTTATTCCAAATATTACAACATATGTACATTCCTTTTACAATTGAGTTCATACCAGAACCTTGTCATCCAAGGTTCTGAATCTCACATAGAAAATAAAACTGCTAAACGCTAATAACCATAACCAGTAAAAACCATTTTCTATTGTCTATTCATGTTGGTTGATCTCATGCAAATTTAAACAAAAGTCAAATAGCTCTAACTATTTAGTCATTTGTTTTAAGAAATAAATTTTCTATCAAAATAATAATTGTAAATATTAGTACACAAGCAAACAAAGTACTCCAATTTTTTTGTCTATTTAAATTTTTAAAAAAAAAAAACCAAACAAACAAACAAAGACACAAATGTCATTTTGCAAAATCCTAGAGAAAACTAATTTTTGCAAAAAAACACTTGTTTTCCCATTTCATGTAAATAAATACCAATAAAAATAACTTTAGCTTGAAAAAAAAAAAATTGATATTATCAAAACCTCGTGTTTTTGTTTAAATAACAATAATCCATAAAATTACACTTAGAAATTAAGGTTCAATATTTTGAAATTACAAATTAAAATGGAATAGTTTGGAATTAGTTTCAAAATGTTTGGCCTTATTTTATTTTTGTTTTTAGAAATTAATTAGTCTTAAACATTCCTTGTATACATGAGCTTAAGCTATAAGTCCATCTTCCTTTTCACAAATAACATTTCAACTAAATAAACTAAAAACTAAATACACATGAATCATGTATACAAATAAGTAGTTACATAAACATGTGGCTCTTCATGAATATTCAAATAACTCACCATTTGAATGACATCAAATCTTCCCAAAATCACACAAATAAATAAAAAATGTGTTAAACCAAAAAATGTATTCAATACTTAATGTAAATGCTTTATAAATCTTTTTAAATTTCAATAAAAGTAATAATTTTCGTGAGCAAATAAATTAAACATGTTCTAAAAAAATCAACACAATAATTTTTGAGCAGTTGTCTGGCGCAAAACGATATCATTAAATCCGTCGAAACAGAGGGGTCCGGTGGCCGCCTGGGCCCTGCGGCCCCCTCAACATCCTCTGCGGCCTCTGTTGTGGATTCTATGCGTTCATCCTCTGCGGCAATGGGTGGACTGGTTTTATTTTTTTGGGTTTTCTGTGTCGTGGCAATATTTTGATGGCGATCGAGGCTCTGTTACCTTTTCGGCGGAGGGTTGGCAACTGGAAATATTTCTATGGTATGAAATATGGCTTGCTCGTTGTTACAGCCCCTCTTATTTCCTGTGCCCTGGAGTTATTTATTTTGCAGTGGGTTTGTTCGCAGTTGCGGGCCTTTTTCTTTTTACAAGAGTTGTTTTTTTTTTGTAGATGTGGTTAATGCGTCTGTGCAAATGTTGTCTATGCCAGCTTGTTGCCACTCGTTTAGGGCTTTGTGCGCTCTCTAGTACTGGCATTTGGGGTTCACAGTTATGATTGTTGTTCACTGGCTCTGGCATTTGTGGCTGCACTAGCTTTTGGGGTTGCCGAAGTCTTCCTCTGTGTTCCTGGTTTTGTACCTTCGCTCCTCTTTTTTTGGGTGGTTGTTGCCTGCCTTGCATGGTTTTGCCAGTTCTTGGGCTTTGTGTTTTGATCAATTACTGATATTTTTTGGGCGTGGTGCCTGGTTCAGTCATTATACATATGTATGTTTCCACAAAGTTTGAGTTATACATTGTGAAACTGATTCTCAGTATTTTGATCAATAATGCATGATTTTGTAAACATCTTTTTATTTAATTGAAAGTTGTTTTTTAGCTGAAAAAAAAAAATCTATCGAAACAAAAAACAAATAAATTAAATATATTTTTAAAAAATCAATACAATAAAACAAATAAATTAAATTTATTTTTAAAAAAATCAATACAATAATTTTCCTAAGCATGGAAAGCGATGCCATTAAATCTCTAGAACCAAAAAAACAAATAAATTAAATATGTTTTTAAAAAATCAATACAAATGCCAATGTTTAATATATTTTTTTAATTCCAAAAAACCATAAATTCTTTTTCAATTTCAATAAAAACTAGAGTGTTTTTTCGATGAAATTGGAAGGGAAAACAATATTCAACCCAACTCACTCCATTGTTTTCCCAACCAATTCCATGTTTTCCCAGCCAATTCTATGGAGTTGGCTTTGTATGAGAAAATGGCTCCATTGTTTTTCCAGCCAATGTTCCATGGAGTTGGCTTTGTATGAGACAGTGGTTGGCTTGGCTTTGTATGAGACAATGATGTTAGTTCTTCCATGGAGTTGGTTTGGCTTTGTATGAAACAATGGAGTTGGATTTGTATGGGATAATATGATGTGAATAAAATAAAATATCAAAGAATGGTCTATGTAACTTGTACTCCATTTTCTAGAAAAAAAAATATCAAGCCAGACAATCCCCACACTATTTTCTTCCTCTTCATCCAAAAATTCTTTTACCACATCCTGTGTCACATCTAGTACGGCCATCCAAGTCAAGCTCACGTCGATGATGTCGTTAGACCAAGACCTTGAGGTCGACTCTCCCAAAACAAGCGCTCGTGACCTGTTTCCATTGCGTCTCGTCCTGCGTAATGCTACCCAGACTATTCAACTCCTCCGCGAGAACTTGCTGAAGGCGTTGTTTACAGGACAAGGAGGGTTTTATTGTTCATTCAAGAGGAGGTGTAGAGTTAGACAAAGGGTTGAGCAGGTGTCTTTTGCCATCATAGATGTGTTGCTCTTTTGTGCAAGAGGTGTACGTGTTGATATTCTGTGTAACAGATGGACATTTTCCTATCATGTGACATATGGATGATTGTTCAGGTTATGTAGGGATAGTGCAACAAAACGAAGATTAAAAACAAAACAAAAAAATCCAAAAATGTTAATTAAAACCGTAAATCATATTAATTAAATTGAAACAGTCATTTTACTCAACATAAATCTACACTTATAGCTCCAATATTCTTAAAGTAATTTATGTTAATCAACTTTTTTTAGATGGGCCTAATTTGTAAATTTCATGAGGAACACTATGATACTGAGGGCACTTTTAAGACAAAATAAATATTTTGTTTTAAAAAGTCATTTTTTATTTTAGTTATTTTACATTAAAATTTAATATTATTTGAATTATTTTAAATATAAAATTTAAGACAAAAACAGTTTGACATAAAAATATTTTAAGACAAAACTTTATAGTTAAGACAAAAACAGTTTGAGATAGAAATATTTTAAGAAAAAAAATTATATTTAAGACAAAAACAGTTTAGGACAAAAATATTTTAATCCAAAAAAAGTTTGAGACAAAAAAAATTTAAGACAAAACTTTATATTTAAGATAAAAACGACAAAAATATGTTAAGACAAAAATTTATATTTAAGACAAAAACATTATAAAACAAAAATATTTTTAAGACAATACTTTATATTTAAGACAAAAATACTTAAGACAAAACTTTATATTTAAGACACAAAGACTTTGAGACAAAAATATTTTAAGACAAAACTTCGTATTTAAGACAATGTTCACTTAAGACACTGAAACCTATAAACCTATTTAAGATAGTTAACAATTAAGACAAAATCATATGAGTTTAACATAATATTATCTAACACCTACAAAATTGACTCTCACAATGTGCCCTAAGTTTGCTCTTGAGCATATATGGAGGCAATTATTTCACTTACCATTCACGCTATCTTATATAAAGACAACCATTTGTTGGGCTCTTCATTTAGTGAGGGTAGGTGACTATGAATAAAGTGACATCTTTTCTTAGCAAGATTTCGTGGACATCAATTTCTCTTTTGTCCCTTCGATCTTTGTTGATACAATTAGAGACAACTTGTGTGTTCTTGCATTAAGGAAGTGTGCACAGAGATTCCATGAGTGGATAAAAGATAATTATATGTTTAATTTTAAAAAATAAATATTCAAACCATATGAAATATTCATATATTCATCTCTCCCTCGCTTATTCTGAGAAATTTGAGACAATGCAACCATGCCTGCGAACCAAATGCTCGGAATAAAACCTAACAAATACAACAATAGAGACTCTTGTTTGTATCAATGTTTCTTCTTTCTTTGGTATCTAAGAGTGATTGCAAAGAATGGTATCATATCTCAACAAATCTACACAACTTCATCTTATATGTCAAAAGACTCATTAGCAGGAGATTTAGTGATCCCTGTGTCCCTTTGATGTCATCTGTGGAGACAAAGGCTAGCCTTTTATACAAGTCCATTACAAATATCAAAGGAAGGAGTTTGAAGTAGAGGAGATATATTCCATGGTTTTATCAAAGATGAAGATGATAGCTAAACTTCTATCTCAAATCTAATGCCAAGAATGATTTATCACAATGTTGTCTCTTTTAGAGATTATTAGAGGAAGGTTACGAAAGATATTTCTGTCATTGTGGGCATCATGGTCATGCAAATGATTAAAGAACCCACAACCGTAGCTATAGCTTATGGGTTCTATACAGACTGCAAAGAAAATTAAAAAATCATGATTTTAGACCTAGGTGGAGGTCCCTACGATGTCTCCATTCTTACTATTGAGAATGGTGAATTCAACGTGAATTTTATTGGAGGGGATCGGGATTTTAATAACATGCTACTCAATTATTGTGTCCAGTGTTTCAAGAGAAGAAACAAAAAGGACTTGAGCACAAATGGAAAATCCCTTAGGAGACTCCACTCAGAATACAAGAGAGCAAAAAGAAGTCAATCTTCTATTGTGGAAACTGTAATTGATAAGAGACTTCGCTCATATTTTTACTTGTTCCCTTGCAGGGTAACTAATTTGAAACATATATTTGAGAGAAGAGAATGGGGAGATAGTGAAGACTTCATAGCATTATGCTCATATAACATAAGATAATTCCCTGTTGAGATCAAAGGCCTTGGAACTCAGGCACAAGTTCCAAAGGTTACAATATACATTAAACGCTCAACCTCATGGTGTGATTGAAACTATGGGTGTTGAAAATAGGAATTGCAGTGTTGTGCATATGAGCTCAGCGTATGGCACCAATTCTCACATCGTGGTTTTTCTCATCTCTAGTTTTGAGGCTCGAAAGTAGTTTACATTGTGAAATACTTCCATTAATTACCAGAAGTTAGAAACATGAGCTATATTGTGTTCTCATTCATGCAACAAATTGATATTGATTATTAGTAACGTCGAAACGAAATACACATGAATCCATCAATTACCATTCCTTGATAAATTTGAATCTTGTAAGAAATTATCTTTTATTATGAAATTATGTAATGAGAGTTTTCAATCCTTTAACATAATAAATTATAGGAAAAAAATAAATTTACATTAATTCAAAAACCCTTGACCAACATAGCAAGCATAAGGTCACCCTCATTAGAAGATAATGTTCAAGAGTTATTGGAATAACCTTTTACAAAACAATATAAAAAAAACACATACATCCCCAAAAATTCAGAATATCATAGCTTTGTTGGATTCAAACTGTAATTTCATTTGGCTACTATATTGATTAAAATTGTAATCAGATCCTTTTTTTTAAATGGAACAGAATGAACAAACGAAAAGAGCTTTATTCCTTTGATTAACGTTCACATTTTAAATATTATCCCTAAATTTTCTTCTAAATAATTGATGCATCTATATTATTTTATCATCTTTTTAATAATATATACAATCTAAATCATCCAAATAATGTGATTATTATAGTTTTAATTAACCACATTATTAGTGATAATATTAATTATAGTTACTAATAATATAATTATTACTTATAATAATTATATTAATTTATTGACTCCATCAACCTTTAAATATAAATTAAATTTTCCCTTTTTAACAATAAAATATAAATAATAAATTAACATATTTTCCCTTGTTAATAAAGATAAATAAAAAATCATTATTTCCTTCTTTAATATTAATATTCATTTTCATTACTCATGCTCTTTTGTCATAACCTCCATGTCATATTTATATTTCCTTGAGTCTTATTATTTTCCATAGATTTGTCCATACCTCCGTGTCATATTTATATTTCTTTTCGTCTTACTATTTTCCATGGATTTGTCCTTACAATGAGTCTTGTTATAGACTCAAACAATGTATCTTATTATAGGCTCAAAACATAATAAAAAAAAAAAAAAAAAAAAAAAAAATGACTGCTATGACTTATGATGATGTTATGATCTGAATTTACAAGATACACAAAACTGTTACCACATAACTCTTTAATCACTCACGTTGATGGGTATCGATGAGTGCCAACACATTAATAAAGTTTGTTTCCACGTAAAAAGAGGATTGACTCTTTTGTGGGGAGGTTAATAATTCGACTGACATGCAGATTTTGTGGAATATGGCCATGTTATTACGTGCCCCATGCCACAATGAACAATATTACCCAAACGATGGAACGTGATTCGTCATTGTTTGGTTCTAATCTATAAAGCGTTGTTTTGGCACATATTATGGGAAAAATCTTGGCATTTATCAAAATCAAGTTTTCAATATCCTCATGAGACGTTTCTAGCTGATAACTAGCGTCTATGTCGAAGGTAGGCACTGTGATCTGTGGATTTGAGAGATATTGGAGCAGTGAAGTTTATTTTAACGTGGACGATCAACCACGTAATACAATTGACCAATTCATATCACGTTTTGGCATGACAACGACATGTGTTCAGAATTAGTTATATGCCACACTATACGTGGTGATAAAGCAACTGGCAAAACACGTCAGTCCCAACGAAGAATTTTGTTACGAACAACGTGGACAATTAACGTGGATCCAGCCACATCTATTTTACAATTTTTAAAAATTTAAAAAAAAAATACATGCAACATAATATGTTGAATGTTGCCAAGAATCATGAAGCCATTATTTTTTCCTTTGATTTTCTCATGACATTGTTGGTTGGAGTTTTGATTGTGCAACGTAGCCATCACACAGTTTAATGGTGGGATACACACAACTTGATTTGGACTACATCACGCAAAAGCAAAAGACAATAAATATGTGACCCATGCAAACAAAGTCTGGAGCTCTCATCCAGGTTTTGCTCCTGTGGGGTTTCTATTTAAAAAAATTGTCCTCACCAATTGCTTTCATTTGGAAAGTGGGTAATTCTGTTTATCAAAGTCAAGTTAAATCCGGATCATTGATCTTTCATGCGTAGACATTGAGTAGACTCAGATGGCTATCTTTTCATTGTCATGGTTGAAGTTGATATTAATGTGGAGAAGAGACATGATTTTCATACACATCAACTCCAGGAATCCAGCAAGTAGAAAGATGCATTGTAATGGGAATAATTCAATATGGTGGTTGTACTGCTCGGTCAACAACGTTGGCATCAATCCACAATAATCAAATGTGTAGTTGATCTTTCGTGGAATGGCATGGTTTTTTATTCATATTTGTAATTGGATAGTTATAAGAATCAAATCTAGATTGAGCAATAAGGTGTTTGGATGGCATGGTTTTTATTATTAGATAGTTACCAGAATCAAATTCAGATTGAGCAATAAGCTAGATTGAGCAATAAGGTGTTTGGATGAGACCTTGTACTCATATTTATTTTACATTCTCACAAACTTTCCAAGTGAGTTACCCAGTCACAAGCTTTCCAAGTAAGCTACCGAGAGAGGGAACGCTAACATTCAATGTTTTATTATTCACAATAATAATTAGTTATTATTTTTGAAGATTTAGTAATCAATGTTTTACTATCCCATGTTATAGTGTCATGCCATTGCAATATTATCTCTGTTGTTAAAGGTTTATGTCCCTTCATGGTTAAGGATGTAATTGGAAAGATAATATCTAGTGCAAATTTCATGAATGGGAAATGTGTTTGGATTATATGTCCTTTGAGAAAGAAGAATTATTAATTATGTATTTTGAGATTGTAGTGTTTGTGTTCTAGCACAAATTTCATAAATGTGAAATGTGTTTGGATTATATGTCCTTTGAGAAAGAAGAATTATTAACTATGTATTTTGAGATTGTAGTGTTTGTGTTTTTTATTTTTTCATAATTTTGAGGTTGTAGGTTCAGGAGGTTGTGTTTCACTTTGTTTTTCTTAATTTATTTATAGCATGGGCTACATTGGGAGCAAAGAAGGGCCTTATGAAGCAAATGAGAGGAGCCAATGAAGAAAAATGAGAGAAATGAGAGGAGAGCTAACTATTGTAGGTAATTCAAGGTTTGGAGGTTTGATTTTAGGGTTTGTATGTTGTGGTGTATACGTTTTTAGTTTTCCAATATTTTTGAGTTGTAAGTTTGGAAGTCTATGTTTTTATTGTGTTATTTTTATTTTTTTTTAACAACATGTCCATTTTGAAGTGTTTATGCTCTTCTCTTTTTTAGTTTGCATTTTTTTTTTTTTAAGTTTTTGGATTGAGGGGTAGCTTAATTGGTGGAGATTGTGTCTTTATTTGTATGAGCTGTTATGGGGTATTGTTAACAATTGAGCACAAGCAAGATATGAAAAATATTGGTGGAAAAGGTTTAAAGCCATTTTTAACACATTGTATTAATTTCATTATGTGAATTTATAGTACATAAATTCAACAATTATAAATCTAGATCTCATTTACAACTCACTAGTGGATCATGAAAACATCTTATAGAAGATAATATTTATAACTCATATCAATGTGGTGTTAGACTTTGTGATTGTCTAACAATTCACAATTTAAAATCTCGCCACTCAATCACAAGCTTGAATAATTATACCAATATCTAAATAATTGTACCAATAACGTGTACCATTTGAATCAAAAACTATTGAATGAAGCTCAATAAATATATCCACGAAAATCCACTAATTTCTAGAAATGAACGGTTGTTAGATCTAAAAATTCTCATTACTTCTAATTATCATTATTTTTTAGGAGACTAATTGTTATGTTGAAATTCCCCAATGTTGATTGAATTTTTAATCGACTAATAGGACTTCGATTATTGAAGCCTAATAGGACTTCGATTATTGAAGCCTAATTATCATATTTGACATTTGATATTTCCCATTGTTAAGTGAAAGGTTAGAATTTTGTTGAAAGTATCCAATATGTCCAGATTTGGACTTCTTTGTTTTTTAATAGTGCATAATTGAAAGGATCAACTAAAAATATTTTGATTATTTATGTAATGGTTTTGTTGGTTAATCATTAAATATATTCATTTCATTTAGTGATTTTCTTGGTTTATCACTAATCATATTCACTTCATTGGGTGGTTTCTTTAGTATAATACCAATTATATTTAATTCGTCTACTTCATTGGGTGGTTTCTTTAGTATAATACCAATTATATTTAATTCGTCTATTTACTCTCCCCTTAAAAGTGTTAGAGTTATTTTTATCATTATGTTCCCCCTTGAAATGTAAAGAGTATAAATCTTTGACTTTAGAGAACATATAGGAACCATTTACTCCACTTGCAAGTATTTTAGATTTGAACCAAAAAGGAAAAAATCAAGGATTCCTATCTTGATATGAATGGAGGAGTCGATTCCTTGGGGATATTTTGATGGCGCTAGTCAATATTTACAACCAATTTGTGGAGATAGAGATATTTTATACGTTACTAAATCCATCATCAGGCACACTCTTATCTGAGGTTCAAATACCAAGGTTGAATTCTTAGCTCTATCGGCACTTACCTATATTGCAAGTTTTTACAATGTAAAAAAATTATAGACCTTGGAGATTACTAATTTATGATCATATTAGAATAGTGACTCCACATCTGGAACATATACTTTAGGATATCAAATCTGAAATAAGAAGTTTGGAGTGGTTCAACCGTAGGCGCATTAGGCGCATATATAGATAACTTATAGAGAACTTATATGATGGTAGAAAAGCTAGGAAGCATTACTTGGTCAAGTGGGCTCTCTGGAAATTTATTGATGCAGGAGCATCGTAAATATTTTTACTCTGTAATTTTTACTCTATTTTTAGAAACTTAGATTAGTTAAGTGAGTGATGAGGTGTTTTTTTAATAATAAAAAAATTATTAAGCCAAATGAAGCTTCTAATTATCCAGAAATTGGAAGCGAGTAGTTGTTAGGATTTAATTCTAGTTGTTAGGATTTGATTTCAATTTTAGTATGAAATCATATTATTATGCATCTAAAACATAAATTCTTTGTAAATTGTGTCTGCCAATAATATAATGATGGCCTGCGATAGCAGGGAGGGTGTGTGTAGAATAATGAATTTTTCGTTCTGGTTTATTAGGAAACTATATATGCCCAGTTGCATATTATTTTGTTTTAATTCTTTTGTGGCATCATTGTATGTGTGAATCTCTATTTTGTGGGAATCTATAGCATCAAATCATGATGTGTCAGGGGGAATTATCTCAGTTTGAACATTTTGTTGAGTGGATTCAGTTTGTTTTCCTCAGTTTCGTGGTACCGGAATTACTCTGAAATGGCAAAAATTGCGGGATTTACAAAGACTAACAGTACAGAAGTATTCAAATTTCAGATGCATTTCCTAAATAAGTTCAAAGTGTGTTTCAATGGTTAAGCTTACTGGAAAAAAATCTTAACAATGGCAAACATGTAATTCGGAAATACAAAGGCAATGTTTACAGTGTTCATTTTAATAGTGTGTATTAAATAACTCATGTTTGAGACTGCAATATTGGTTGTGCCGAGGTACTTTTCGGCATCATTTTGGTATCTGATAAGTACACTGCTCTCTGGAAAACAGAAATTGAATTTATTGAATTTTGGAACTCATTTGTTTATTGAGAAATGGCACTCGGATTTGGAAGAGGTAGAGGTTGAGGAAGAGGTCGACCAACTGCAAATGCAGAATTGAGAGATGAAGTAAGAGCTCTTCGACGAAGGCTAGAAGCCATGGAGGCTATGAGGCGTCATGATCACACAGGATACCAATGACTTCCATAAGAAGAATAACAGAGTTGAAGAACCCTCGGAAATAATATTTCTAAAGTCGGTTTTGGTCCAGGTTTCGGGCCGTAGGTAGAAGTACCTACATACATTTGCAGTTTAGATTCAAAAGAGTTGACAGATTGGATTAATGCTATGAATAAGCATAAGAATTTCGAGTATGCAGAGGTGCTGGACGGCAAGCAAGTCATATTTTCTATTAAGAAGTTGAGAGGACATGCTAAGAATAAAGGGCCTTAAAAAAGCAAAGCCAAGATCAAGAGTTGGAGTAGGATGAATTCTAAACTGAAAAGTAAGTTCCTTCCTAAATATTATCAATTAATTTTGTTTAGAAAGATGCAGAATGTTAAGCAAAAGATGATGACTATTAGGGAGTATACAGAGGAATTTTACAAAGTGAATATTAGATTGGGATACATAGAAGATACACCTGAGAGATTTGCTAGGTATATCAATGGATTAAGGTTTGGTATTCAAGATGAATTAAGTTTAATTTCTTTGAGATATTTTGAAGAAGCATACCAAGTTGCATTGAAGGCTGAGGAAATTTTGATGAGAAAGCAAGGTCACAAAATAAGAACAAGGAATCCCAAAACAAAAGAGCAGCAACGAAAGGGAGAAGCGAGCAACTTAAACCAACAGTCACAACCCGAGAAAAATAGCGATGCTACAGGAAGGAGAACTCATTCGAGGGGCGGAGGCATAAGTAAATATCAGGTGAGATGTTTCACTTGTGGACAGTTGGGACATTATTCATTTGAATGTCTAGAAAAAGTTGGAAGACAAAAAGGGATACAATTATCACAAACTGAGCCAGAACTTGAACCTCCAAAGGCAGTGGAAGAATGTATCAACCCAATAGAAAAAGGATAATTTTTTGTGGAAAAAAGTGTTGGATGTAGATGAACTTTTGCAAAGAATAAGCTTATTCAGGACAACATGCAAGGAAAAAGGTAAATGTTGCAAATTAATTATTGATCATGGAAGTACTAATAATTTGGTTGCTACAAAGATGGTGGAGAAGTTGTAGTTGGATAATGCCACATTCTGCACCATACAAAGTTTCATGGCTACAAAAGGGACAACAAATGTTAGTGAATGAACAGTGTCAAGTGGTGTTCCAAATTGGCTAATACAAAGAATGAGCTCTCTGTGATATTGTGCAGATGGATACTTGCCATGTCTGGCTTGGAAGACCATGTGAGTATGACAAAAGGGTGAACTATGATGGTAGGATGAACACCTCCCATTTTGAGAAGGATGGACAAAAACAAGTGTTACTACCTATAAAAACTAAAGGTACCAGAGAGGCAGTGGATCCAAACATATTTTTAATGAGCGAGAAACAATTGGTTATCAGTAGTGCAAAAAATAGAAAGGAGCAATCAGTGGAAGTAGAGGTGATCAATCTACGTTCCACAAATCAGAATTCATTTAATTTCAAAGATGAAATGTTTCCTAAACCAAAAAATGTAATATTAGTATTAGTTTCCATGGCAAAAATAGTTATGACAGAGGCGATTCAACTTAATAAACAATAATTTGCAGTACTCGAGAACTATGAACAGGAAAATATTGAAAAGAATGCTAAAAATGACAAGGGAGGGAGGAGTCTTGAACAGAAAGACAATGTGGAACAACAAACCCAGCATGCATGGTCTCAATTAATCCTTGCAATTTTATGGAATTTAATTGTTTGGATAATGAAACGAAGTACATGCCCAATCCACGAGAAACAATTGCATGTTCCATATGGAAGGTGGAAAATTCAATTGCAGTCAATAAACTCATACAGGACAGAATGGATGAGAAAATTATTTAAATGGGAGAACCACCCAAATAACAAATCTTGGGCATCTATTACATTGTTACAGAAAAGAAGTAGAAGGAAGCCTCATAAACAATAGTATCTGAACAATTTGAAACTGGGGTGTATGATGCAGGAGCATCGTAAATATTTTTACTCTGTGTCATTTTTATCCTATTACTAGAAGCTTAGGTTATTTAACTGAGTGATGAAGGTAATTTTTTTAATAATAAAAGACTTATTAAGCCAAATGAAGCTTCTAATTATCCGGAAATTGGAGGCTAGTAGTTGTTAGAATTTAATACTAGTTGTTAGGATTTAAGCTCTATTTTAGAATCATATCCTATTATTATGGATCTAAAACATAAATTCGTTGTAAATTGTGGCCACCAATAATATAATGATGACCTGCGACAGCAGGGAGGGTGTGTGTAGAATAATGAATTTTTCGTTCTGGTTTATTAGGAAACTATATATGCACAGTTGCATATTCTTTTGTTTTAATTCTTCTGTTCCGTCATTGTATGCGTGAATCTCTATTTTGTGGGTATTCGTAGGATCAAATTATGGTGTGTGAGGGGGGAATTATCCCAGGCATGAGTTTGAACATTCCGTTGAGCGGATTCAGCTTGTTTTCCTCAATTTCATGGAACCAGAATTACTCAGAAATGGAAAAATTTGCGGGATTTACAGAGAATAACGGTACAAGAGTATTCAACTTTCATATGTATTTCCTAAAGAAGTTAAAACTTTGTTTTAATGATTAAGCTAACTGCAAAAAAAAAGCTTGACAATGGCGTACTTCTAATTCGGAAATACATAGGCAATGTTTACGTTGTTCATTTTAATAGAACGTATTAAATAACTCATGCTTGAGATTGCAATACTGGTTGTGTCAAGGTAATTTTCAGCATCATTTATGAACTTATGGATAATTAAGCCTTAGAAGTGTTGAAATGTTTAAGTAGGTTCGATCTTCATAATTTCCAATGTAATCATGTTTGTATTTGATGTAAAGAGAAAAAGAAATTTATTATTGTCATTTTTGATGCATCAGTTTCATGCTCAAGGTTATTTTATTTATAGATCAAGCACCACCCATTGAGTTGTTATAGGGCTTTTCATTGAGTCAAGAAGTCAATTGAGTCTTTGTCATGTATGGAAGACCCTTTTGGGCTTATTGTATCAAGTCAAAGAAAAATTTTATATAGTCAAAAGTGTCAAAAAGGCCCTCCAAGACCTTGTTAAATAAGCAGCAACAAGTCGACCTTCATAAGATTACAAGTCAACTTCATGTAAGGGTATTCAACCTAGAAGAGAAGCCTCTATATAAGAGACACTGACCTCACTTGAAAGAAATCCAATCAACTCACAATACGTTCGATCAAGGTAGAAAAAAGAGACCTAAAAGAGTTAAGAAGAGGTGGACGAGAAGAAGGAAAGGAACGAAGTATTTAAGTGTTGTTTTTGTGCTATCAACTTATCACACGTGTGAATATTAGGCAAACATCACTACAATAAGACCGAATTGCAGAAAGAAACCGAGTTAGGAACCAAAAGGTCTACTTTGCAAGACAATTTCCCAAGAAGGAAGAATAAATTCAAGCGAAGGAGAAAGAGGGAATAAATCGCCATCTTTTCCCACACCTACAAGAGCTAGGGTTTTTGTTGTAGCCAAAAACTGCATTTAAGAAGTTGTTGGGGCCAAAGTTGCTAGAGAAGTTTCTGGGGTCGAATTTGTTGGAGAAGTTGTTGGGGTCAAATTTGTTAGAAAAGTTATTGGAATCTATGTAAGGAAAGATTATCAAGAAGGAAGGTTGACTTGGTCCTCGAAGGGTATTTTTCAAAGGTCATAGGTCTTGGAATTTATCATTTGAATTTATATGAGAAGAGAAGAGTTATTGTGGGTTTTCCTCTCAAGAGGAGAGGTTTTGTCCCTGACTTATAACCTATATCTTGTGTCCCCTTATCTCATGGTTTTTCATTATTTGGTAGTTGTTTGATGGTAGAAAACATAATAATAATAAAGTGAAATAAGAATCTAATCAAGTTAAGTAAAAATACATCACAAGCAATTATCAAGGTTGGAGAAATCGTATAATTTAGTTGCTCCTAGATTTATCAACATGGTATAAGGTGACAAGACAAGAAGAGGCAACTTGAAGATCATTAACTGAAAAAGGATAAAAAAGGGTCAAACACAAGAAGGAACATCAAAGAGGACTACCCATAACATCACAAGGATCATACAATCTAGAAGCAACAACACTTTAAAGGAGAAGAAGACCTCAAAGACCCCAACTCATTCAAAGAAGGACTCTACACTTGAAGCATTCTTGGGAATCTCAAACATTCTACAAATCATCATCCAAAAGAAAACCTCATCATCAAAAGAATAAATGCCATATCCCTCACATTGAAGAAAAAATGTCATCTCTAAGGAAGGCCATCTCCATTAAAGAAGAAACATTATCTTTAGAAGGAATAAATCATCATCAAGAAGGAATATTCAATAATAAACATCATCAAGAAGGCATAAAGTGAAGATATAATCATATAGGATCATATTCACTTGACAAGTAAGTATATTTATATTTATGTTTGAATATACTATCAACATGACTTCATTTTGCAAGGAAAACAACAAATTGGTTGGGTCATCAAATTTCCTTGCATGGAAGAAGAGTATAGATTTGATCCTCATAGAAAATGAAGTAAGGACTCAAAGAATCCTGATAGAATCAATCAAGGATTCCCTCATCCCTTATGTAGAAAAGTTGGAGAATCGAAAGATATGTATAAAAAGTTGGTAGAATTGTTTTCCTTAAGCACTACAGGAGAAGTTATATCATTAAGAACTAAATTATACAAGATGAAGGTATCTAAGGAAGAAGGGGTAGCCTCATACCTTATGAGGCTATCTCAGATAAGAGATAAACTATAATAATTAGGAGAAATAATTCTAAAAAAGAAATGACCATCGTTGTGCTCAATGCACTACCTAATGAATGGGGCAACTTTGTATCAAGTATCTATGGAAAGAAGGAATCCACTTCGTTCAATGAAATTTGGTCATTATGTAAGATTGAAGAAACTAGGTTGAAGGCAAAGAGTGATGTTCAATAAATTGAACAAACTCAAGCACATGCGGCTATGGATAGAAATAAAATAAAATTTGGAAAGTTTGATCCTCCGAAAAAAGAAGAAGCTTGACATGTCAAATATCCAATGCTATGAATGTAATGAATATGGGAATTTCAAAAGAAATTGTCCTAAACTCAATAAGGACTATAAGAAGAGAAAGGAAAGAAATGAAGCCCATATCATTGAAGAAGTAGAAGAACCTGAAAATAAGGAGTCAAAGAAACAAGTGCTACACCTTCACTATTAGAAGGTCTCTCACTCACCTAGCCTATTGTTCAAGTGCATAAAATGAATCATCACAAGTATAATAGGATGCATTGTAGAAAATATAGAGATGAGATAATCATCGTGGCATGGAAGGCCAATCAAAATAGAAGTTTATATGGTTGAAGCAATCATCATAAAAAGGAGGTAGCACATGACATATTCATTGGAAGCATATAAGGACAATCAAAGTACAAATCTATATGGTTGGAAAAAATTCATCTAGCAATATAGAAGATAAAGAGATAATAATATATCATCGTTAGTAAAGAGGATAATTTGCATAATAATGTAATGTATACAATCGGAAAAATAATGTATTACTCCAATATACGCCACTACCAACATGGGGTGACTACAAATGCATAGAGTCTGACCTCCTTACATTGGACTCAGTGGTTTTCACTACCACTTTTCTTATGCTATTATGCAACTATTACTCCCTCCCCACAACTCTTCGTTACGCACCTTGTTGCTTGAAACTTTTAGGTAATCCATCTTTGATATCCTATTGCACAATAGGATAATCTCGTTGCCCCAATCGGAAGTGCCCCCCCCTCCCCCATAGTCCTAGCTGCGACAGGATAAATCTTATCCAATTATTTCTATAAATTCAACATTTCGCCCCTTTGCTCCACATTGAACATCATTTCTTATTATTAAAGAATGATTGCATCATGGCCCTTTGGCTCTGCATGACGCAAATCCTTTAGTCGACATTTTGGCACTCTCCCCAAAGACCAGGTATATTCCTGCATGAAATACCTCGAGCTAATCCTCTCGATCACGTCCTGCTCTCAAGGATTCATTCTGCTTGTATATCTAAAGCAACACCTCACCACTCTATTAAAGTCATACTAAGATGTTCCACGGTGTTACCCCTTTTGAGCTTGGGTGATAACTACATTGAGGAATTATTATCCTGTGGCGCTTCTCTGCCTTCGGGTAGGGAATTCCTCGCATGGTGGCATAGGCTCTCCTACAGCTCTAATCAGATAGAAGCCTGGCACCACCTTACAATGGGATTGAACCTCAACTGCCACACACCAACTATTTTAGGATGCTCATGAACTCTCTCAATGGCTCCTCGAGACTTCTCACGGATATTCATGGCATTTGGCTATTGACGAGGGCTTGCGACCATCATTTCCAAGCTCCCTGTGTCGGGAATGGAGACTTGTGCACAACAAAGGATAAATCCTATGGAAGTACGACAACAAGACATAATCATCCCCAGAACATTTTCTTCGTCTTTTGCATATTGTTCCCCTATCGGGACAGTATTTTGTAAATAGATATCTTGATGTACACATTGACCCACTCTGTCAAACAGAATATCTTTATTATAAATTTGTACATTAATACAAAGGGTCTCAAAACCCAATTCTTCTAACTAATCTTTTTTTGCAATACGAATAGATCGTTGAGGTCCTTAACTTCATTTATTGAATTATTTTTTATATTATTAAGCATTTAGGAAAAATTGTTATGCGAGTCTTCTTCAGTCTAAACTTCAGACACTCTGTAATTACTATTGTTTACTATATCAACTTATTTACATTTTCATACAAGCATAGGACACATCTATCCATGCATAATCATAACCACAATCAATAAAGAAACCAGGAAAATATCGGTTCATAGTTGCATCAGAGATATATTCAAAAGAACACATATTGTAGTTTTTATTTATCCATATCGATTACAACGACAATGCAACATAACCCATTAATTGGAAATAGTAATCATACTTTCTTGTCACTCAATTACTACTGCATGCTTGCTCTTGCAATCACTCCATAAATGTTGTTCCCTTTTTCTCCTTATATTATCTCAAATAAGCATGTGCCTAGATATTTTCCTCAAACCGTTAAATTTCAGGAATCATCTCCTTTCCCTCATGGACCACTCATCATTTAATGCCTATCGTCAAAGTCAGGTCTCTTATTTGCACAATAAATTGTGTCATGCCTACCAAGAATTCTACTTTCCTAGCTCTACAATCCATGTCCTAAGAGTAAGTGTCTTTTTTTGTGTTATTCCAAATATTACAACATATGTACATTGTTTTTACAATTGAGCTCATACTAGAACCTTAGATGAGAATGTCACATAGACAATAAAAAAGTCAAACTGCTCTAATTGTGTACTCATTTGTTTTTAGAAATAATGTTTCTATCAAAATACTAACTGTAAATATTAGTACATAGGAAAACAAAGTACTCCAATGTTTTTGCCTATTTAAATAATAATTAAAAAAAAAAAAAACAAAGATAGAAATGTCATTTTGCAAAATCCTAGATAAAATTAATTTTTGCAAAAAAACTTGTTTTCTCATTCCATGTAAATAAATACCAATAAAAATAACTTGAGCTTGAAAAAAAAATTGATATTATCAAAAATTCATGTTTTTCTTTAATTAACATTAATCTATAATATTACACTTAGAAATTAAGTTTCAATGTTTTGAAATTACAAATTACAATGGAATACTTTGGAATTAGTTTCAAAATACTTGGCCTTATTTTATTTTTGTTTTTAGCAATTAGTTAGTCCTAAAATTTCATTGTATATATGAGCTTGAGCTATAAGTCCATTTTTTTTTCACAAATAAAATTTTAACTAGCTAAACTAAACATATATACAAATAAACAGTAGCATGCCACCATACTAAACATATATACAAATAAACAGTAGCATGCCCCCATATAACTCTTGTTCATAAATATTCAAAAAACTCACACAATTTATTGAATAACATTAAATCTTCCCAAAAACAAACAATAAATTAAAATGCTTTAAAAAAAAAAAAAAATCAATATTAATTTAAATGTTTTAATAAATCTTTTTAAATTTCAATAACTCTGCTTTTAAAAAAAAAAGGAAAATACAAATGTAAATGTTTATAAATCTTTTTAAATTTCCATAGAAGTAATAAATTTTGTGAGCAAATAAACTAAATATGTTTTAAAAAAGTCAATATGATAACTTTGGTGAGCTGTTGTCTGGCGCAAAACGAAACAGAAAAATATTAATCTTGATGATGAACCACATCAGTTCGTTCGAAACGCGTTGACCACCTTCCATTTCATGTAATTATTACCAAAAGAATTCTGCTAATTTATATGATGGATCACAGAAACTTAGATTCCATAAATAAATGTAAATGTTTAATCATTCTTTTTAAATTTCAATAAAAACCAATAGGTAGAAATTTTTACACCTATAGAGTTGGCTGGGAATGTATTCAGCCAGACACCGTTCGTCCCCATTACATGGTTTTATATGAGACATTATGATCTGAACAACGAATGACCTATGTAACCTGTGCTCTATTTTTTTCTTCTGAAAGAAAAAGCAGACCAACTTCTAGACACTAAGCGTTTTGTTGTTCATTCGAGAGGAAGCGTAAAGTTAGACAGAGGGTTGAGGCAAGTGTTTTTTTCCGTCACAGATACGTTGCTCTTTTATGTAAAAGGTGGAAGCGTTGATTTTTTTGTGTACCAGATGGACACATTTCCCTATCATGTGACATATGGATGATTGTTCAGGTTATATAGGGATAGTGCAACAAAACTAAGACTAAAAACAAAAACAAAAAATCCCAAAATGTTAATTAAAACAGTAAATCGTATTAATTAAATCGAAACAGTCATTTTACTGAGCATAAATCTATAGCTCCAATATCCTTAAAGTAATCTATGTCAATCAACATTTTTAGATAAACCCAATTTATAAATTACTTCAGGAATGTTCATGGATTGCAAGATTCAACCTGCTTTAATTAGTTGTCCATCACCAAAGGTTATGACCACAAAAGTTTTTGAAATCAAGATATCATAGCAGAATTCAATTGACTACAAACAACATAACTGGTTGTGTGTTGGATAAAACTAAGCAAAGCAAGTCGGACGCGATGATAATCAAATATTACTACGTTAAAGGAAACCAAACAATGACTTACATTTTGTCACAATTATATGCAATCGTCAAAGGCATGACATGTTCATGAAACAAGTCTTATTCGACTCAAGCGTCATTGTATTTCGGGTCGGATGGATTACGTAATATGTAGAAGGTTCATCAACCATCTATGTTTGAATCTGAGGGTATTCTATCCTAACACAAGGATTGCATGTGCTTTTCTCTCGCTTCCAGGCAAAGGCACCGCCTAACTCCTTTGACCAACGACAAAACAACCAACCATGCCTGCAAAAAGTAGCATTAAAGACAATTAATGCTATAAGAGTAGGTCGATTTTTCCAAAAGAGCACGTCGTGCTGAACAAAGCCATTTATTTGTTTCTGCGTTTTTTTTTTTATAACAGAGGACTTTAGAGTTTAACAATATTTTGCATCTTTGCATTTAAATTTTAGTATTGCCCAAGGTTAAAAACTCCCTACCTTAGAGATACAGAATTTCGTGAAGAATAGATTTGATGTCCACTACGTCGACGGACATACTGCTCAAAATTCGAAAAGTTCATATGTTCTTGTTGTCCTAACATCAATAATCCTTCTGGTCGATGTCATTACTGTGGCAGTTGGGGGATCTGGTTCTTCAAGTGAAAGCAACTATGACTCTCATGGCGGAACAACATTGTGTAGTTCATAAAGGTTTGTTTGTAGTCTGATCACCTCTCATCTCAAATCGTCTTACTCATCCCTTCCCATTTTAGATTGTTTTTGGCTCAAGCAAGATTACATTGTGCAGTTCATAAAGGTTTGTTTGTAGTCTGATCGTCTCTTATCTCAGATCGTTTTTCTCAAAATCAAACCCACTTAGCTTGCTACCCCATTTGCAAAACCTTAGCAAGTATTGTGCCTCATAAACCATTCAAGTAGAGCTCCCTTTACTCTTATGTATTATACTTAAATAACTGTGGAATTATTCCCCACAATCAAACCCACTTAGCTTGCTACCTCATTTGCAAAACCTTAGCAAGTATTGTGCCTCATGAACCATTCAAGTAGAGCTCCCTTTACTCTTATATATTATACTTAAATACATAATATTGTTTTATCAATGGTGAGAATGAGATGTTAATATATATAAGGAGTTATTAATATTTGGTTATATATATATATATATATAATTTGCTTTTCGGATTGATCCCTTCAAGTGTTGTGGAGAATTGACCCCATGATCTCTCATTAGTGAGGTGTTTATACTACGGGACTCAACCAATTAAGCTAACTCTTGGAGCTTATTGGTTATGATTTGTTAAGGGTTAATGAATTTTTTTATAAATATTTTAGTTGAGCAAAATTGTAAGAAATGTTGATTTAATGGTTTATGATTATTTTATGTTTGTATTCTTAACTTATTAAAAGATAGATGGTAGAGATGTTGATTTAATGATCTAAGATTATTTTTATGTATATATTTTAATTTTATTAATATGGTTTTTTTAAGTTTTATTGTACATAATGTATATGATGGTCACTGATATATAACCAATCTAGATCCGTCTTAACTCTAGAACTACCAAACACTTAGAGGGATCAAATCTCTTGAGGTGCACTAGGATAATGTTCCCAAATCTTTTATTCCTTCCCTTTAAAGGCAATGTTCCCAATTTAGCAGCACTGCTAAACTACAAACGCAGAGAATTGTGAAGTATGGGATTTGAACCCATAACCTTTTAGATGAGTAATTGAAACTAGCAATTTATACCAAGTGGATCATCTTCACACTAGTGATAGCAATTTTTCTATATTGTAAATAACTTTCACTCATATGACGGAACAGTTAGCTCAATTCTTGAAAAAAATGAAAATTCTAACAAGATTATGTCAAACTTTAAAATTTTGGGTGCTCTATATGTTTTAGTTGTCAAACTTTAAGATTTTGAGTACCCTATAGATTTTGATAGTGCTGAATCTATTTGCACTATAAGAAAAAATAATTAAACACTCCAATATTCTAATTTATAATTTTATTTTTATTTTTTTTTGGACTAAATTCAAAAAAAATATATATATATATATAATTTGTGACTTTAGTAAACAACACCCATTCATTCCAGCAACCACGACCTACAGAGACGTCTCATCTACTCCCTTCGATTCCCTACAACCAAACCCATTCATTCCAGCAACGACGACCTACAGAGACGTCTCACCAACTCCCTTCGATTCCCTACAACCAAACCACATTTAACATATTGTCATTGAAAAATAACCGAAATACGAGAGAACCATTCCAGAAAATCGAACACATTGCCTCCGGCAATTTTAATAGAGCGGGACTCGTTCTGTCCACCAGCTTGACCTTAATTTTGACAGACCAAACGCATTATATCGACCATTTTTCCCCAAAATTTGCATTTTCCCTCCATCATTATTTTTCAGTAAATATGTCGGTCGCTTCTTACGGTCAGTCATAATGTCAACACTACACGCTCTCACATTTGTTAAAGGACGACGTTGAAGCTCAGCTGCTAAAGCGCTCTCTTATCGGACCGATACCCTGCATCTCCATCTTGCAAGTATTTTCCATTTCGTGCATTGAGTAAAAAGTGGTGTTATATTCTTCTATTACAAAACTAAACTAGGGTTAAAATCACAAAGCTATTGGTCAGTACAAGATAGCTGAAGTCATAAGATAAAGAAGATTTTAGCTGTTAAAAATAATAGATTAATTAAAAGTGGTTTTTTTGGAAGAAAAAAAAATAGTTTATTTTTTAATTTAATTTGTTTTTATAAAGACTTATTGAAAATACAAGATTGACAAATAAATTCTTCACAATAGAAGCGTCTTACTTGTTCTTAAGAATGTTGAATTTATATATGCAATTAAAAAGCAAATCTAAATAACACATTAAAATTTAGCTATAATTTTTTAGCTAGATTCCAGCTTAAAAATCATCAAAAACTCCAAAAAAAAAAAAAAAAACAACCTCACTTTAAAAAATTCAAAAAATCATTATTTTAAAATCAAAAGTAGTTAGTGCTTTACATAAAACTAAATATAACTAGCTGTTTGCAATAATTATTGGAAAAATAATTTACATTCTCGATGGAAAATTATAAATATTTTATAATTATATTTTTTATTTTATTTTTAATATTAATATTTTATTGTAAAAAATATATGAAAGATTAAAGTGAATATACTGTTTGATTGTATGTGTGGAATCAAATTAAATATTTCTTAAAATTATATAAACATATTGTAATTATTTTAGTTTTATTATGACTTTAATGAATATGGTCTTTGTTTTTGTAAATATTGTATAGGTTAAAAAAGTTTGTGGATCTTAGAGCATGACTTAAGATTGTTTTTTATTAGTTAAGAGTTTGTTTTTGTTAAAGGCAAAACAATCTAAGATCCAAAAATATTTAGTAGAAGTTAAAGTCTATCTTTTATGTGCCACCATTAAGTTATATGAGATAGTGTGATTTTCCTTAAATAACAATAGTGAGTGAACTCACATTGATAAATAATAGTGAATAATTATTAATTTCATTATCTATTGATTGTCTACAATATGTTTTGTCATCTCTAATAAAAAAAATGATATATAAACTTAGTTTAAATTATTTTTTATTTTTTATTTTTATGTAAAATACCAAAAATATTCCTCCTACTTAAGAAGTTACACTACAATCAAGAGCAGTGGTATCTGGTTTGATGTATGGAAAAAGATTAGATGTTATTAGAAAGCACATGACCTCATTGGAAGTAGCCTTAGCAACAATCATAAGAGACATTGACTTTCTTGCTACTACTATTTAGATTGAAATTGCTTTTAGTTGTGGAAAAAGACCTAAAACTGTTTTTAATTTGACTAAATATTTATTTTCCTTAAACGCAAGGAAATAGGTCAACAACCCAAAATCCATAAAACTCTAAAAAAAATGAATATCTACCTTCTTGAAATCTTAGATAAAGTATTTTATATAACACAATTTTCATTAAATAATAATAAATCAATTCATATTTGCAAATAACAATTAATAATCATTATCTAAAACTATATATGTTTGGCTAAGAGGATTTCTTCTTAGAAAGTAAAGAAACATTGTAATGGCCCAAGACCCAGAGGTATTTAGCAAGAGTGAAAGTCGGCCCCCTTAAGGATCATCAACCACTAATTACAACTAGTGTGGTTTTCCTTGAATAGGGGTGATGAGTCAACTTACATTAGATAGTTGTCCCACTATTACTTTGACAGCGGAATTATCATAGATTTTCCCACTATTTAAAAATAATATTTGAAAGCATTCATTTTTAATCTCTCTAGTTGTTTTTAAGTGCTATTTTTTGGAGTTTCAAGCGGATTTCTGGCCCCAATATATTTTCCCACTATTTAAAAATAATATCATTTATTTTTCATCTCACTTGTTCATATAATTAGGCAGAAGTAGTTTTTAAGGGCGTCTTTTTGGAGTTTCATGCTGATTTCTGGCCTCAATGAGGCTAAAAAATGTGTGCTCAAATCTACTCGGATTTTTATTGCATATATGGATTTAACACCTTCAAAAACCTCTTAAAACACTTAAATTATGAGAAATTTACTTATCAAACTTGTAATTTCAAAAAATCTCTACAAAATTATAAACAAATTATATCATAAATTAAAAAAAAAAAACTTAAAAAAATTAAAACTTAAAAACTAAAAACTACTCTGACCGTTGTTGACCCAGCACTTTGTTTTTATATTAACATTTTTACCCCCACCCTGGAAAAGTTTGGAGAGACTCCGAGGAGACTCGAGCTGCTCCTTCCGCGTTCTGAATCTGAGTTCTATTATTCCAAAGATTTTTCATTTCAATTGAGTTCTATAATTCAATACAAAAAAAAAAAAATTGGACGCCACGACGAGTTATTCCAGCACATTGATTTGTAGGATTCAAATATTATATGGTATATAGCCATATGGGTGATTGTTTTGATGTAAAAGATAATAAATATAAAATGTTGATAAATATTCAATAAAATATATATAGTTGGTGAATTTTATTTGTTTTATATGTATTATTAAATAAGTAATATTTTTTTTGAAAATATAAAAATATAAAATTTTACCTAGAAAAATTCACAAAAATCATTTTGTGTACCAAAAAAAAATGGGCAAACAATTATTTTTGCAAATTTTTCTACCAGCATGACTCAACCAACCATTTTGTGTACCATCTATGTTGACGAACATAGAAGGCATCGATGGTTAGAATGAATGGAGGAATTCAATACTTTATTACCAAAATCGATGATTCTGGTAACCAACCAATGTTTCTCAATATCACAGATCTTGTATATATCCTTACCAGCTTTTGATGTAAAATATGAATTCATTCCATGGTTGGAAGCAGAAATTATTGCTAAGAATATCGGCATTGCCAACTATAAACTTGCATTATTTAAGCGGTATCACCGTGCTCCGCTTGTTTAAGCGGTTTGTATTTCTACTCCTTTTTAAAATGTTTCGTTTAAACTCCACAAAACCATCAAAATTAGCCATAGTTTTATCGATTTGCGAATTCTAATAAGATCCATGGGTGAGTGTAAATGATATAGGAGAATATATTTCTCAATAGTTATGTTATTTTTCTTATATAGGTGTGTTTCCTTTATGCGGACAGTCTTGAAGCCTATGACTACTTCCGCATTCCCAACACTCTAGTGGCTCTCTGAGTTTTCCCTCAACTACCAACTACCACTGTTGACTGTTCTAGTTTCTGCATGTGCTAACTTTACTGGAGTCTTTTTATTCTGATTTTTAGATTTTTGGTGTGAAAACTCTTTTATGGGTGTAAACCTTTTCCTTTGCTTGGCTTTCCATGTAAGTTGTGCTTGTGGGTTAGCCTTACCTTGCTCATAGCAATGCGTAGCCATTTTCACTACTTCATGAGATAGAAATATATAAATATAGAATTATATATATATATATATATATATATATATATATATATATAGATAGATAGATAGATAGAAAGAGTAAGGTCATTTCTCCTAATTATCCAAATTATATTAAATTGATAAGTTAGATATATATATTTTTCAATAATTATAGGGGAGGGACTCTATTATTTGTGCGCCCTCTTTTCTACGCTGGTAATTGACTTGGGCTACACATTTTTATCCGTAGGATACGTGTCGTTATTACACTGCCACTTGTCGTTGTTGGTTGGAGCTATTAATATTGACGTTAAGTTTGGGTTTATGGTTTCTCCCAATCTGTTTTCTTTGATGTCTTTGTCACCCTATGTTATCTTATCCAGGCCTGGTGTGTAGGTATTTCGCTTCGCCGGTGATGATTTTGTTCGGCTCCATTTCCTGTTCACCTGGTCTGCCATTGTTGCATTGCTCCCCCGACATTGTTGTTTGCTCAGGTTGGTTTGGGGTTTATGGGTCCGTCGTTGTTGCGATGCTCACCCGGCATTGTTGTTTGTAGAGAATGGTTTGGGATTTATGGGTCCATCATTGTTGTGCTTCTCACCTGGCATTGTTGTTTGTAGAAGTTGGTTTGGGGTTTATGGCTCCGCCATTGTTATGTTGCTCACCTGACATTGTTGTTTGCAGATGTTGGTTCGGGTTTATCGTGGCGCTTGTGTCTGTTCGTTTTGCTTCGTGGGGGGTTTAACAATGGTTTGTGAAAGACCCAAAGGGAGATTCGAGCAATTTGGGTGGTCGACATGCAGGTCGACGATCGACTGTTAAATTTCTTGGTTTTTTTTGCAAATTTGCCTGTAATTCTTGTGGGTTTTATCACAAATGCTAACTTTTCTCTGTTTTTGTTGCATTTAAATTGTATGGTTGACGTTGAAGAGGTTTGGCAAGGTTTGAGGCGATATTTGGACGTGGTGGTGGCTTTTGCAATTCTCTGGTAGGATTCTAAATCCTAACAGCCACTCTATGTTTTTTGACACTTAAATTTGTTGGGAATTTAGCTTTGGTTGCAGTTTTGTGTTTTTCAAAATGTGAATTTGCATTGTTGTTTTTTATTTCATTTAGTTATTGGTTGCTTTTATGCATGGTGTTGACGTTGAATCAAAATTGAGGCTTGTCTCTGGCTTGCTTTGAAATTTGGGTTTGTCTCTCGCTTGCTTTGAAATTGGGGCTTGTCTCTAACTTGATTTTATTCATGGTGTTGCGGCCTTTCCACCATTTCGAGATTTTTTATATTGTGTGGATGCCTGTAACTTCTTGTGTTGTCTTTGCTTAGGGTAATCAGGTTAATTTTATTGATATAAATTACTTTTGTTTCTACCGTGTGGATATGATCCACCTGGATCACTTCTTTTGTTGCCTTTGCTTAGTTAGAATAATTTTGACGCATTACACAATTTCGAGATTTTTGATACTATGTGGATGCATGTAACTTCTTGTATTACCTTTTCTTAGGGTAATCAGGTTAATTTTGTTGAGATAAATTACTTTTTTTGATAGTGTGTGGATGTCTGTAACTTCTTGTGTTGCCTTTGCTTAGGGTAATGAGGTTAATTTTATTGAGATAAACTACTTTTTTTTAATAATGGGTGGATGTCTATAACTTCTTGTGTTGACTTTGCTTAGGGTAATCAGGATAATTTTATTGATATAAATTACTTTGTTTTATTTAAAAGTTAATAAATTTTTGCATATCTATGTTGTTTTTTGCCAAGTCATAATCATGAAATATGTCCTTATGGACTGGTTTGTAGTGGATTTTTGTCAATGTTTGAGAAATGGGTATTTTTTTATGAATGCACTATATGGCTAAAGAATATTAAAAGCATCATTGCCAAATATCTTAACCTAAAGAATTTGTTATTAGCTAGATATCTTTAATATTTTTTCTAACCATCATTTGCGTGATTTGGCTATAAGCAATGTCATGACTTATAAATGGTGACATGCACAAGATGACTATAATTTTGTTTGACAAGTTTGGGTGACCATTGAGTACCTGGTAGAAATGAACAACTCATTTTAGTGTAATTTAGTTTGTTTGTCATCCTTAGTTTGACATTAGAAGCAATGAGAATATTGCCAAAGTCAACTATTGATATCTACTTCAATAGTATGATGGCTTGATTTCCTATCTTAAATTTTCAAGTGTAATTACTGTAAGAAAAAACATATTTTTGCAAGTACTAATCCCAAATGTGATTTTATGGATTGACATGTATTTTTTTTTCCTCAAAATGAGTTATTTCTAATTGTTGCTAATATCTTTGTAACATCTTTTTAAATATTAATTTAAAAACTATTTTTCTTTCTAGTTTGTAATTGGTCTTCGTGCTGCTTTAAAACTTTTGACTGTCTATTCTATGTTGTTATTTGAGTTATGTAGTGTTTAGTGATGTCATCCTATGTGTTCAGGAAAAACTAACAGCACACAGTATCAAAAAACATAAGGCTCAGTTGTTCTATGTTGTTAGTTGTTATAGCAGGATTTTTGTTGTAAAACCTCTTATCTAGAGCATGATTTTTGTTGTTATAGTTTGTTGTCTTTGAAGTAAGGTTCGTTTTGATGAAACTCAGAGTGGATGACAATGCATTCTGAATCGGTTTTAATTTTTGCTTTAAGTGGCAACTGTGGTTTGATTCAAAGCTAATTTGTGCATTGGTTTTCTACTCTAGAATCTGTCAAGACTGACTCTTTCTTGGGTTTCATTTGGGATGGGAAATGTCCATTTAATTATTTTCTTGGCTTGTTGATGCTTCACCACACATGCACTCTCTTTGTATTCTAATATAACTTGCAGTAAATGAGGTTTCATATGAGGTGTGAGGTTAGGTACGTTTATTGTTCACTTTTTTATGGGATTTTCATATTAAAACAAGTTCACTTCAATATTTCTTTATTCGCTCATTTTTCATTTAATTAAAAACTCAGTTATAAATGTGTTTTTAATCATTTGGTTTGTAGAGGCATAATAGAAGCTATTGTTTGAATTCTCATGTCAGTGTGTTAGAATTCTCCATTATAATAGACTATAGATGTTCCTTCTAAGATCAATTTTGGTTACAATGTCGCATTCAGTACGAAATAAATCAACCTAGTTTGTAAGCCAAAATATTCATGTGACAAGAAAAAGAGGCAGACCGTCCAAAATCCACACCATAATGTGGTTGCAATAAAAAACATATGGTACCCATATTCTTTATGGCCTTCATAATCTTCAATGCCAAAACTCCTTGAATTGCATGCTTGAGCCAAGTAGGTTGACCTACATAAAATGGTTGATTAGGATGTGGTTGATTGCTGCCATATGATTGAGTCCCACTTGCCCCTTCCAACCATGGAGGAATTGAGTACCCATACCTCACACTTGCGCTACTAACCCCTACATTAAGTGGAGGTGTGTGATAAGCATACATACACTACTACACCAAGGGCATTTTAAGACATTTGTTTAAGATAAAAGAAATCTTTTGTCTTAAAAAGTCACTTTTTATTTTAGTTATTTTATATTAAAATTTAATATCAATTGAATTGTCTTAAATATAAAATTTAAGACAAAAATAGTGTGAGACAAAAATAATTTGAGACAAAATTTTATATTTTAAGACAAAAATAATTTGAGACAAAAATATTTAAGACAAAAACAATTTGAGACAAAAAAATTTTAAGACAATAGTATTTTAAGACAAAATTTTATATTTAAGACAAAACGAATTTGAGACAAAAATATTTTAAGACAAAACTTTATATTTAAGACAAAAGCAGTTTGAGACAAATATATTTTAAGACAAAAGCAATTTGAGACAAAAATATTTTAAGACAGAATTTTAGATTTAAGACAAAAGCACTTTGAGACAAAAATATTTAAGACTGAACTTGATCCAGGTGGATATCGGTGGCCACCCACCTATTCCATTTGGACCAGCACCATCAATTCTTGCAGCTTTTCACATTCAGCACAACTTACTATTTTTAGCAGGTTTTCAGATCCTCCACTCTCGGAGCCGTTTTGGGGGCTTAATGATCCAGGTGGATATTGGTGGACATCCACCTATTCCATTTGAACCCCCATCATCAGTTCTTTCAGTTTTGAAGTTGCAACAAAACTTACTATTTTTAGCAGATTTTCGGGTCCTGAACTTCCGGAGCCGTTTTGAGGCCCTAAACGACGTTTTTTGGGCATCGTTTTAATAGCGAATTTCATGGAATGAAATTCGTCTCGAAAGTTGTGGTCCTCGGACAGAGCTTTCTAATGATGTATCATGGGCGTCAAACGGAGATCGGATGCCAAAGTTACGCCCCCGAGAAGTTGAACCACCAATTTACCCAAACGGGCGCCCATAGTTTTGGCGCCTCATTTCCTATGGTTAGGTTTTTGGACGTTTCAGATTCTACATTGTTTCTCGACAATAAATAGGCCCTCGAGCCTCATTGTAACACAGTTCAGAGGTTTGTAGCCACCACATCTCTTCTCAGAGATTCGCTACTAGCACCCTAGCTATTTTATTTTCATTATGTCTGTAAGCATATTTCTGTTATTTGATATTAATGAAATGACGCATTATTTCCACTGCATCTCTATGTTTACGGTTATTTTTGTATTCTGTTGCGTTCCTGCATAAATCTGGATCATAACTTTATATTTAAGACAATGGCGACTTAAGGCAATGAAAATTAAGACGAAAACCATTTAAGACAGTTAGCAATTAAGACAAAATCATTAGCATTGGGAAGTTTGCATTGAAATATCCATGAGTGGATAGTGGATAAAATTATATTTTTTATTTTTGAAAATCGATATTCAAACCACATGAAATTTAATCATGTCATATTTATTTCTTTTATATTATATTTTTCTTTTTTCATTAAACCACATTCTAAAAATTTAATAAATAAATAGATAAAAAAATATTATTTTTTGGTTGGCAACTCAAGGGGATTTGAACTTTGAATCTCGTGTTTTAACCATAGTTGCTCCAACACTAATATTCTTGGGCATATTATGTTTTTTCTTTCTAACCGCTCCAAATACAACCTCCAAGAACTAGTAGGGTCCAAGGAAAAGAGCTACAAGTTCCCCAAATCCGATCTACATTTCATGGACAATCACATTTCCCCCAAATGTCCTCCACATATTTTCCTTGGTGTATTGGAGTTTGAAAAATACATAGGATGCCACAAGTAATCCTAATCATAAGACTCAACTTTCCTAATGACCAGGAGGCCTTAAAAATAAAAAAACATCTTAACTTATGCCTAAAATTACTAAAATTTCCTATCCCAAATATGAAATTAGAAATTCTACAACATTATAGGGCAGCAAGGAAACCAACTTCCTCTTCCAAAAATATCTAAGACCTTGTGGAGGACAAATACAAATTTTGAAATAAATTTTTGAAATTGTGCTCTTGCATCAATAGCTACCAATGTATCCTTGTAGGCCACCCCCTTTAACAATAGTAATACCAATGTCCTTTACCAGCTAGAAGGAACTCCTTACATAATTCTCTCTTAGATCCCCTTAACCCATTGCAATGATTGTCTTTAATGCCTACCTAGTTGCAAGCACATTAAGAAGTAATGTAGCATATTGTTGGTTGAGGATTTCGATAAGTATGTGATTTTGTTGACATCTTGTGACTGTCTCGTATGTGAATATTTAAAATCTTGGATGCATGTCGCCCTAACACTATAACATTACTTAGTATTGCCTATCATATCATTTCACTCCCTCCTCGAGACACCTAGAACTCACTAACACTCCTTGTCATACACTCTTATTCATTCATTTATGAATTTTGACCTAGTGTTCCTCTGTTATGTTTTCCTGGCACTCCCTAACACTCCTTAGCACACATTGGCACACCTACGCACTTGGAACAACTTTGTATGCTTCCCTAGCACTCTAACATGCCTTGGCACTTCCTAGAATACCATTTCACTCCCTTCTTAACACACCTGGAATTGGATTATACTTCATTTCCATGCATTTTAAACTAGTTCCCCCTTGTGTTTCCCTAACACTTGGCCCTCACACTCCCTAGCATGTGTTCATGCCACACCTTGGCACCTGCCACATCTTGGCATGCCTATCATGCCTTGGAATTACCTAACATTTCGTAGTAATTCTAGGAATTCCCTGAAACACCTTGGTATTCCTTAGCTTTCATGTCGTCATAGATAACCTTGCTTTTTTTGTGACTTGGTAACCCAACCAAGTCATTGGAAAATCGATGTTGTGCCCAGCCCAAAGTTTCCCTTTGTCTGAAACTACTTTGTCCAACCCTTTATGTAACCATAGGCTTACCTCCTACAAGTCTTATTCTGACCTTCCCCTAACACACTTTATCCTTGAGACACTTGGAATTCGTTGACACTACTTGGCACACACTCTTATTCGTTTATTTCCATGCATTTTGACCTAGTTCTCCCTTGCAATGTCCTGGCACTCCCTAACAGTCCTCAACATCCATTGACACTTTCTGGCATGTGTTAGCATGCCTTTTCATTCCTTGGCATGCATTGACACTCCTTAGTTATCATGCCCTCACAATTACCCTTACTTTTTTGGAACTTGGGAACCCAACCAAGTCTTGCCTTGAATATAACAACTTGACCAAGTTACGGTTACTACAACTAGATTGTGCCTTGTTCACCTAAGAAATTAATATAAACCCTCACCCATTTAACCCCCTAAACGCTAAACCCCTAACCCATTTAACCCCCTAAACCCTTAACCCCTAACCCCATAAACCCTAATTCCCCACCCCAAACCCATTTAACACCCTAAACCCCTAAAACCATAACCCATTTAACCCCTAACTCCTAAAATAATTAACTGCTAAATCCCCTAACCCCCTAAACCTCTAAACCCCTAACCCATTTAACCCCCTAAACATCTAACCCCTTAACCCCTTAACCCCTAACCCCTAACCCCTAAAATCCTTAACTGCTAAATCCCCTAAACCCCTAAACCCATTTAACCCTGTAAACCCTAAAAGTATAACCCTTAACCTCTAACCCCTTAAGCCCTAATTCCAAACCCCTAACCCATTTAACCCCCTAAACCCCTAAAACCCTAACCCATTTAACCCCTAAACCCTAAACCTCTAAACCCTTAAACCCCTAAACCACTAACACCTTAACCCCTAATCCCCTAACCTTTAAACCCCTAAACCGTTAACACTTAACCATTAACCCATTATCCCCTCAACCCTAACCCTTAAAATCCTTAACTGCTAAATACACTAAGCCCTAAGCCCCTAATCCCTAATCCCTTAACCACTAGCTCATTATTCACCTAACCCCTAACTGTGCCTAAATCCCCTAACACCTAAGCCCCCAATCCCTAATCCCTTAACCAATAACTCATTATTCCTCTAACCCCTAAATGTGCCTAAATTCCCTAACCCCTAACCCCCCAATCCATAACCCCTTAACCACTAACTCATTATTCCCCTAACCCCAATCCCTAATCCCTTAAATACTAATTCATTATGCCCCTAACCCTTAAGCCCCCAATCCCTAACCCCTTAACCACTAACGAGAATATACCACAGTGGGCATGCACAAGAAGAAGAACCAAAGAAATCAAATTCAATAAAGGAAGCACAACCACCACTCCAAACTCGCTTCTCTAAAACACATACAACTGTAATAAATCCCACTGAAGCTTACAAATTTATCAAGCCCTAATTAACTTACTAACAAATTCAACAAGCCAACATGCTAAAATTTGTTGAGTCACCCCCAAATCAATTAGTAATTATTGCATGAATGTACATTTGTTTGAAGTTTTATTTAAAAGGTTGAAATTCTCTCAAGAGCGTATAGAATATATCCAAAAGTTTAAAAAATGGAAATTTTGCTTACCTCCACAAGGTATCATCACACCCGGATAGGTGAAAACATACAAGTCTAAATCTTCTACCTCTAAGTCTCAATGGCACTTCAACATTTCAATAACATACTTGCAACAATGCTTAATGAGTTTTGTCTATTGGCTAAAGAGATGTACATCCATCCATCCAAAAATAAACATCTCAATCAATCCAACACCATAAATTGTGCTAAATAGTTCATCATGTTATTTCAAATATTACAATATTTTCTTATATTAGCTCACATATTCCTTGAATATTTGAAAGCCAAACTACCTTAGCACAATATACCAGAAAGCTTTGTACTCTAAAAGACAAAAAAAGACAACAAACTAAAATAGGAACTTTAACTCTAATCCAGACACTTCATTCTTAGCAACATGATATCTAATGAAGATGATATGTGGAAAAAAAGGCTTCATATATTGTCTATCACATGTCAAACCGAGTGAACAAACACATGCATAGAAAACATTAGAAATAGGGTTCATAGATCGACTTGTATTATATGGTTTCAAACCCTTCTTGTCTCCTTCAAGGGGGTTTCTGGAGGTCTTAAAAAAGACTTCCTTTTGCTAACCAAATGGATTTTTTCTTTCACACATGTATGGAAACGTACTTTCCAAATCAAATTGTAATATATTCATAAGGTGATATTATTGGTATTAACTACACCTTATTTGGAGACATCATTTTTATTGTAGGGGTTGGTACCTTTCTATTGGATGTGGTTGGCGATGTGAAGACTACTCAACCTCTAGTAAAGATTCATACTAACTCTAACAAGCTTATGGATGCTTTTTTACAAAGGGAGACCCCTCTAAGCTTAACTCATTGGATTCTTTGTTTTTTCATGCTAATTATTGTTCTCAACTTTCCTTCTCCAAGGGGTTGAGACTATTTGCTTCATTTATTTTACATGGCCCAGTGAAAGAAGAAGAATGGAGATTGTCTCCACATCTTTTCCATTTCGCTAAGTTACAAAAAAAGAGTCAAATTCTATAGCCAATAGACTAATAGTCTCTTGATACACCTTTAGTGAGCTATGCATAACTCTCACCTATCACTGTAGCTCAATGAAATGACATCTAATAGCTCCAAGACACCATTATAAATGGAGTAGTTGTGAAGTTGTTGTTAAATGATCACCTCCAAATGTTCAATTCTCATGAATTTTGGGGGAGGGGGGTCTTTTGGTGTATTGAGCGAGGCAAGGGGACATAAGGGTAGCATGGATGGGTAGAAGTGAGAGGTTCGAGCATGGTTTACTGAGATCTATAATCCTAACATTAGAGAATGAGAAGGAGCCTTAGGGCCTTATGGCATAGGGGCCAGGGGACCTATAGGTAAGGCAATGAGAGAAATTGACAGGGGAACCCCCAATAGTTGTGATAAGGGGATTAGGGGTCACATTATCACAACCCATACGCACTTAACCCATAACCACTAAAGTCCCTATCCCTTTAACCCCAAAGCCACAATCCCTTAATCCCTACACCCATAACTCATAACAAATTAACCCCTTGATCCATTAAACCCAAAGCCATTAACCCCTTAACCCCTAACCACTAACTTAGAATCCTTGAACCCCATAAACCCTAATCCCATATCCTCTTAAAGCTTGACCCTTAACCCATAACCCCTAACCCCTAAACTCATTAACCCCTAACCCCTAAACTCATTAACCCCTAACCCCTTAACCTTCTAACACCTAAATAACATAACCCTTAGGCACTTAACCCCTAAATCCCCTGACATGTAAGCCCTTGATGGTTAATATTAACCCCTAAATCCCTTAACCACTAAGCCATTAACCTCTAACCCTTAAACCCCCTATACCTCAACCCCCTAACCTCTAAATCCCATAAGCCCTAACCCTTTACCCTTTACCCTTAACCCCTTGCTCCTAAACCCTTAAACCCATTAACTCCTAGAACCCCTTATCCTTTATCCCAAACCATAGGTGCTCCAATGCTAATATTCTTGGGCATATTATGCTTTTTCCTGCTAACCGCTCCAAATAAAACCTCTAAGAACTAGTAGGGTCCAAGGAAAAGAGCTACAAGTTTTCCAAATCCGATCTACATTTGATGGAAAATCACATTTCCCCCAAATGTCCTCCACATATTTGCCTTGGTGTATTGGAGTTTGAAAAATACATAGGATGCCACAAGTAATCCTAATCATAAGACTCAACTTTCCTAATGACTAGGAGGCCTTAAAAAAAAAAAACATCTTAACTTATGCCTAAAATTACCAAAATTTCCTATCCCAAATATGAAGTTAGAAATTCTACAAAATTATAGGGCAACAAGGAAATCAACTTCCTCTTCTATAAATCTCTAAGACCTTATGGAGGACAAATACAAATTTTGAAATAAATTGTTGAAATTATGCTCTTGCATCAGTAGCTACCAATGTATCCTTGTAGGCCACCCCCTTTAACAATAGTAATACCAATGGCCTTTACCTAGAAGGAACTCCTTACATAATTCTCTCTTAGATCTCCTTAACCCATTGTAATGATTGTCATTGATACCTACCTAGTTGAAAGCACATTAAGAAGCAATGTAGCATATTCCTGGTTGAGGATTTCGATAAGTACGTGATTTTGTTGACATCTTGTGACTGTTCCGTATGTGAATATATAAAATCATATTTTTTTACCAGTTTAAGGATTGATACCATCAAGTGTGTGCACTAACATGGATGGAACACTAACTGCATGTTTTATATATTGTAATGTAAATGAATAATCTCTTCTGGAAAAGGCTCCACTCATAATTCCATTTCACAAATTCTTGCACTCGGTAATCGTGGTTAGATTTTAAGGTGCCATGTTCTCGTAAGGGTAAACCTACCTATCCATCTCTTTAAACGGACACATCACACATGTTGGCTTGATCTTGTGCTTGTTGTGGGGAAAATGTTGTTGGAGTGGAACCCCCAAATCAGATTTATTTGGGTTGACCCTGATTTGAATAGCTCTGAATGACTTCAAATTACCCTTGCCTTGACTGTGCATTCCTCATTGGTATCTCCAATGGATGTGTGATGCATTGGATGCATCAACATAGTCACAACTGATAGTCACACTGCCCTTTCGCCTATGGGTGAAAATGTGAAGTTGGGAAACACTTTTTGCCCTTTTTTGACGTTGAAAATTGTAATTTTCTATGATTTTCAACTTCAACTCCACTAAACTCATATTTTTATTGCAAATTATTCTTTGACATAAAAACAAGAATTGTAGAGAATTGTCTTACCTCCATACCCATATTTAAAAAAAAAAAAATTATTGACATATAGAGGGGTAAATTTCTTGTTTACTAATTGCATATACTTGAAATTTTCAGGCAAACATAAATAGTCACTTTATTATCCTTTACTTTTTTAGGGAAGGTTATTCATTTTTTGGAAAAAAACCATAGCATCATAATCTGCATATATTGCACTAGTGCACAGACTATTTTTCGGTAATTTTCGGATTAAATCACTATTTTTCATTATTTTTTGAAATGGACGAAGACAAAAAAAACAATGATGTTTCAGTACATTTTATCATCCTTTGATTTTCTTTTCAATGTGATCGTCAATAAGAAAAATGAGAGTACCCTTTTGAAGTAGACAGGGAGAGGAAGTGCAGTATGATTTTTTTGAATTTTTTGGTGTCCTCATTTGAAATTTATTGAATTTTCATTCAGTGCAATTTTTCGAACAATGAAATTCCACAATGACACAGTTTAGTAAAAAATTAATAAAAAATTGAATTTTTTAATGAAACTCCACAAATCTCATATCATCAGAAACTAGATTCAGAGATGAATCTAATGGTACTTTGTCCGACATATAACATTTTGTTTTTGTAGGTGTTCTACCCCTCCAAAGTTGCAGGTTCCTGAAAACTACAGAATTTTCTGTGTTTTTCGTTGACCAGAAACTCTCGGCCGAGATAATGTCTCGGACGAGAAATTTATAAAACTCTCGACCGAGAGTTTAACCCGCCTAAAGTTACATTTAAACGCACGGCCAAACTCTCGGCCGAAAGTTTAAAAAACTCTCGGACGAGAGTTTGCGCCCGAGAGTTTACCCGATGAAACTCTCGGCCGAGAGTTTAGAAAACTCTCGTATGAGAGTTTAGAAACTCTCGTATGAGAGTTTTAAAAACGCTCGTATGAGAGTTTAAAAAACTCTCGGATGAGAGTTTAAAAAACTCTCGTATGAGAGTTTTAAAAGCTCTCGTATGAGAGTTTTAAAAACTCTCATCCGAGAGTTTTATTCCTATAAAATTTTAAGTTTTTAGAATTGGTGCGTTATATAATTTAAATAGTACTTCATTAAAATTAAAAAATGATATAAAATAATAAAATTATAATTTTATTTTAAATTATTTTATTATTATTAATGATAAAAAATACATGAAGATTTAATTAAATAAAATTTGTTACAATATTTTGTAATATCAATGTTATATAAAAAACTAAAAATATTTTTATATAAAACTAATTGATATATTAATATAAATAAAATAAAATTCTAAAACATAAATCAAAATAAAAACAACTATATATAATTTATATAATATTTTTTTTGAAATTAATGAATAAATTTAAATTTAAAAAACAATTGACTAAATGCAATGAGGTGATAAAGGAGACAATGCATAGCACCTTAATATCGTTATAAATTCTTGGCAATCTCGAGAAATTTTTGAAGTGAGATGAGCTTCTTGGAATGGGTCACTTTATCTTCCACTTTAGTTTCACACAATTAACTTGAAAGGAAGTCTATTTTCCTAGGTATGGATGTAAGGGAATGAACAATATTATTTGAACATTGAGTGAGATGCCCTTCTTGGAATGGGTTCTCCTATATTCTACTTTTGTTTCACAAGATTAAATTGAAATGAAGTTTATTTTCCTAGGTATGGATGTAAGGGGATAAAGAATATTATCCGAAAAGGAAATGAGTGTTAAGTGTGACATTCCAAGCACAAGTGTATG
Source organism: Pinus albicaulis (assembly GCA_034641835.2). NCBI lineage: Eukaryota > Viridiplantae > Streptophyta > Pinopsida > Pinales > Pinaceae > Pinus > Pinus albicaulis. Next base: position 984 of record JAXQQM020090390.1, on the reverse strand, counting down.
GGATTGGAGAATTATGTTATTGCAGAAAACTAACCCTTGACCCCTTAAACCCTAATTCCTAACCCCTAAACCCTTAACCCCCTAAACCTTAAACATCTAAACCCTTAACCCCTAACCCATTTACCCCCACTAAACCTCTAAATCCCTAACCCATTTAACCCCTAAACCCTTAACCCCTACCCCTAACACGTTAACCCCTAACCCATTTAAGCACCTAAACCCCAAAACCCCTAACTCTTAACCCGTAAAATACTTAACTGCTAAATCCCCTAACCCCCTAAACCTCTAAACCAATCCTAACCCATTTAACCCCCTAAACCTCAAAACCCCTAACCCCTTAAACCCTAATTCCCAACCCATAACCCTTGACCCCTTAAACCCTATTTCCTAACCCCTAACCCCTTAAACCCTAATTCCCAACCCCTAACCAATTCAATACCCTAAACCCCTAAAAACCTAACCCATTTAAGTGTTTATTCCATTTAACCCCCAAAAGCCTAACCCCTAACCCCTAAAATCCTTCACTGCTAAATCCCCTAAACCTCTAAACCTATAACCCATTAAACCCCCTAAACCCTAAACCTCTAAACCCTTAACCCCTAACCCCTTGAACCCTAATTCCCAACCCCTAACCAATTCAACACCCTAAACCCCTAAAAACCTAACCCATTTAACCCCATTAACCCCTAACTTCTAACCCCTAAAATCCTTAATTTCTAAATCCCCTAACCCCCTAAACCTCTAAACCAACCCTAACCCATTTAACCCCCTAAACCCTAAACCTATAACCCCTTAAACCCTAATTCCCAACCCATAACCCATTCAACCCCTTAAACACCTAAACCTCTAACCCATTAACCCTTGACCCCTTAAACACTAATTCCTAACCCTTAACCCATTTAAACCCCTACACCCTAAACCTCTAAACCCTTAACCCCTAACCCATTTACCCCCACTAAACCTCTAAACCCCTAACCCATTTAA